>VZRX01018097.1:15194-44111 GCA_013398075.1 Notiomystis cincta | reverse complement strand
CCCCCGGGCCGCCGCGAGCGGGGCCGCCGCGCCCCGGCCGGGAGCCCTGCTCAGACAGGGCCGCGCTACCCCACGAGCGCCGGCAGCTCCCCTCCCCCGCGCTGCTCAAACAGCAAGTTTGTATGCAAACCCCAGCTGGCCCCATTTCACCAGATGCACATTCATTTCTATTCCTTTTCATTCTTCACAGAACATGTTATAATCTTTGATCATCATTTGTTTAAATTGTATAAGTAATCTGCCCGGTTTTAATAGGATTTTTCTATGAATCGGCAACAAACCATGAAATGTGATATTTTCACCATGACCGACCCAGGAAATTAGTCAACTTTGTCCTTGATTTACATGGGACCTGGCCAACTCCTCACGCATCGCAGAGGCAGCCGCTCGCTGCCTGCTCTGCTCCCCCTACATTTCATATTGCAATTCTTTTCTCTCTTTCCTTCCTCTTTATAAGCAGGGTTATATATACACCACAGATTGCCATCCATAAACGGGGCCTGAATTTAGCAATGCCTCCATGGCTGCCTAAGTAGTCCAGGTTAACAAGCAAGGCCCCACAAAATAGAGATTGGAAAAAAGCACTAGAGACTTATTATTATTAAATGCAATACATGTGGGAGATCTTGTTTTCAGCTTCTGATTCTGATCCTTTTGAGGGCAATAACACCATTTCTTCAAGTTTTCCATAGCAAGTATAAGAACAAGCTTCCTCAAAAGAAAGCTGAGATTCTCAGTTACAGTAATTCATCCTAGGAGCTGGGGCTTACAGGAAAAAATAATTGCTGTAGTACTCAAAATAAAATGGTCAGAATTGGAAATGTTGAGACATTCTAGGGGAAAATACAAAAATAGCTGTTTGAGCCAATCTTTCCATCCATTTCACTTTATTTTAAATAATGTGCAATTTCTGTCCTAGCCTATATGAAAATCACTTTTATTTCATTATAGTTTCAGGGTTTTTACTTGTTTTTTTTTATCCCCTTGTTTGACAGTGTGCACACATGCAAGCTTTTGACAGAAAGTAAGGTTGCAAGGTAGTAATTTGGCACCAATACTGCAATGCAAAAACACCCAGCATGATCCTTCCTTGGGTAACAAGTTCCTCAGCTTGGGCACACAGATTCCATCCTCCCCAAGAGGACAGATTTTCAGTTCCTGTTCAATTCTGCTCTGCTGGAGACTATGGCTGTATGGAGAAAGTTGATGTTCCAAATGTTCAAGCCTCATGAACTTTCAGAGGTTGTAAGACACTGGAAGGTGTAGTGGACAAACACAGCACAGCCTGCAAGAGCCTGCTGCTAGCTGTTTAAATAGGTGAGAGAAAGAAGAAAGCATTCCTTCAGCTGCCTCCCAAGCAGCCACAGGACAGACTTCACAGCTGTATTGAGAGAACATGGGGACACACTGCTCCTTGGGCTCAGTAGGGCTCAGTCTCTGCAATACCATCCCAACAGGCATCCAGTGTGAACAGGCAAATGCCAAGATGTCAGCAGCTGCAACAGGTAAATATTACCACATTGCAGAACATACCACAAGTATACTCAGTTTTATCCTGTCTCCCCATACAGGCACAGTCTTTGTACCCTTGTTTGCATACAGCGTTTGTTCTGGATTCCCCAGTGCAGTGTCTCCAAGCCATTATGGCAGCTCTATCTGTGCTCTGGTAGGTAGCTCATGCAGCACTGAGGGAGTCAAGTTTCTGGGCCACAATTTGTTCCTAAGCCACCTTCTGATATCAAATCATCCATTTTCCCCCACTGTCTATTTCAGGTTAAAATCTCTTGCAGGCAGGAGCTGTCTCTCGCTGCATGCACATTTGTTACCCAGCAAGGTAAGGAGTGGCCATCAGCTGGCTCTTGGGGTGCTCCTCTTGTTCCTGAGCTTTTCTTGTCTCACCCAAAAAAAGCCACTATATTCCTCATCATCCAGCTAAACCAGGAGAGCTGCTGCCCCTTCCTTCCCTCGCTTGGCCTCAGCTCTTCAGGGCAGCAAGATTCCCTGTCCTGGAGGCATTTACGCCCAACTTTCCAATCCAGGCCTCCCTGCCCCCACATCCCATGCACTCCCCAGTACGTCACCCTCTCAACTCCCCAGCCTGTGAACAGCCCCTAAGGTTAGGTTTTATATTTCTTACCCACTGGCCCCTCCACTCCCACCAAGTCAAACTTCAACCAAACAAAAAAGAAAACAGAGGGAGAGAAAGGAAGAAAGAAAGGCCCCAAGAGGCTCCCGGTCGTTCCAATCAGGTCACTGTTTCCATACCAATTAGGACAGATGCAAAGCACATTATTAAAAATAGGTCTGCAGACCCATCTATGTTGATTATTGTCCTCCATTTCCGTCCCCAGCCAACTCCGTTAATTAATAAAGAAACTGCCAGAGGAGGAGGGGGGGAAAGGGTGGCAGGGATTCCCCTGACTGGAGCCTCCTGTTCAGAGAGTTCAAGAGAGAAATTGGACACTTGAGCCTCTCTGCCATTTTCCATTGTGTGTGTTTTTCCTAATGAACGGTTTAGTGATGCAGGGCTGGAAGTCAGCTTTACCCCACCCCCACTAACTACCATCCATCATTAAGTGACCCAGTAAGAGGTATTTAGTACTTAACCCTCTCTAGAAGAAGTCAGATTGTTGTGTGGCTGGTTTTTCCCTCTCCAACCATCCCTTCACTTCTCATCACTTTGTCTGCCTCTGAAAACATCTCTGCATTTTTTTGGAGAGGACTGCTCTTCCTTAGAGGAGCCCTAGAAAGAGATAGCAGCAGTCACCCCACATCCAGCCTTTGAATAGAAGAGGAAGCACTCATGTAGTTGAAAACCAGGGATGAGCTCCTGGCTTTGTTGACATTGTCGAGGCCAGGATTTCACTCTCACAACTGTAAAACCATTTGCCTCTGAGAGGGCAAAGAATTTGATGGAGAGATGGCCCTGTAATCTGTGCAAGGGATATTGCTGATCAATATACACGTCGGTGATTTGCAAGAGGAGAAAGAATACATAGTCAGTAAAAGTCAAGGAGGGCTGTGAGAAACATAAGTGATAGATAATACTTGCAACAGAGAGCACGCTTGTCTCCTTCCAATTCTGCTAGCCCTGCAGGACTCTTCTCCAGCCAAAACTAATTTATCTTCATAACCCTTCCTCAAAAAGCAGGACAGTGTTATTAGTGCCATTTTGACAGTGGGGAAACTGAGTCAAGGACAAACTAACCTGACCAAATCATTAAATGAGTCAGACAGAGCTAAAAATGGAACTGTGCAGTCCAAGGTTTCTCAGCCAGTGCACCTTTGCTTTAAAGCGGAAGTTAGGGGGAGGCAGAGAGGTTAAATGAACCATTATCATAATTAGACTTGATGAAAGCAAATCTGGGGTTTGGCCCAAGATGGCAGATCACGTTTACCTTAAATGAATGTATGTCAGTGCACCTCCTAAAGTTTCTCTATTAAAATGCCCTCGTGAGCTCTGAACCTGTGAGGTAGAAGTCCCAGATATAATTTAGAGCGCAAAAGGCCCTGCGTGATCTTGGTCACATCACTTATCTCTAATGACCTCTAAAGGCTCTCTCCATCTCTAAAACAAGGGCTGTCACACCCATTTGTACTGTAAGGTATTTTTTGCAGGGTCTTTCTTACTAACACACTTTTACAACACCCGTGATATTGGGAACTGCTGATACTTCTGGAAAAGAACAGCCACAAATTGTAGCCATCTCTGCACCTCTGAACTGACAGGCAAAACGCATTCACAAGCACAAGCAGGAAGGAGAACTGTAAAGCATAAGCAAAACACCCACCTGCAGATGCCAGCAAGGCTGTTTCATCTGCAGACTGACTGCAATTTCCAATTAAATACCAAGTTACTTTCACACAGTCTGTTCTTTCGTTAGACTGAAGGGTTTTGTTTTCCTTTTCCTGAGTCACTCTTTACTAGAGACTTTCCACATCACATGTTTTATTTTTCACAAGGGCTCTAACGCACCGCATAATAAAAAACTCATGTCACAAGTCCAGAAAATCCACTGCAGGCTTCAAAAATACACACACAGAGAAGAGAAAAAAAAAAAAAAAAAAAAAAAAAAAAAAAAAAAAAAAAGAAGGAAAGAGGCTTAGATTGAAAAGATGTTTAGGGTTTTTTCAGCCTAATCATTTTTATGGCATCCACCACCCTACAAATTGAATTGCTGGGAACATCAGATGATTGATCTAACACAGAGGTGTGATAACATGCTTTCCTACACAACAGAAGTGAACTTCTACTGTAGTATCAGGTCTACTATCATGGAGGAAAGAGACCACAAACATAGAATCACTTTGTTTGATATCCCCACTTCTGTAAGCATCACTAATAACTCAGGATGCCAATAATTAAAAGCCAGCACAGATACATTTCAAGTTCACCAGAGAAAAAGCATATATTACGGGAAATAAGGCCATCCTAGAAATACAAAGCATCACTCAAAATGGCTATAGAGGCAAGAGAGGTCTGGGAACTGACTGCTGCAATGGGCTGTATACTGGAAGTGAAACTCCCCTATGTATGATGAGACACTTCTGTATACAGAGACAAGAAATGAAACTAAAGTTAAAGGAGGTGGGCATGTGGCAAAAAGTAGTCTTTTCTTCCTACTGTACTAGAAACACTATTTTCAAAATTTTGGTTTCTGCAGTACAAAACACATCTGAAGCTGGGTACTACATCTTCAATAAGTACATTGTAAATGCGTCAGCTTGGCCTGCACACCTGTGACTGAACCACAGATACCTAAAATTAGAAATAGGACATGTATTCTTTACAGGTCCAGTACCAAGAGTAAAAAAAAAAAACCTCTAACACAGAGAGGCCACAGAAACACAGACTCAGAAAGAGAAACTCTGATCCACCTGAAACATCCCAGCATTCAGCAAGTACCTTTCGCTCCTCCAAACCTTTGGATGTGGACACTGGGAACAAAGAAGGTACCTGACCTCCTCCCATCATCATGGCTTGTTTTATCATGCCAGGGGAGAGAATGCTCCTTCTCTCTCTCTCTCCTTCCCATGAGTAGAGCCCCTGTACTGAGATTACAAGGGACACACATGTTGACTTTTTGTTGGCCATCTACACAGAGCAGGACTATCAGAACCTCTTCTTCCTGGCCTTCCTTTGTCTTTCATGTAATTTTTCCTGAAGCTGAGGCTCAGAGTAACCAAAATATGACCTCAAATGAGTCAATGGGACCCCATCAGCTGGGGAAATGGCATCATCCTGCCTCACGTTTATCTTGTGGAGCCAATTTCAGAGGCACTTCATTTCTGAAGCACTTTTAGGTCCTGGTACAATTTACGTAAGGCACACTCTGCTCTCCAGCTAAGCAAACATTGTTTTGTTTTCTTTAGCCCTTGAGAGCTCTTGCCTTCAGTGTCCCCCCAAGGGGAAAGGAGTAGAGCCTCTTGTGTCGGATGAATGCTCACATGAGAGGCTGGTAAAGCAAGTGGTCCCTCTTGGCTCATATACAGAGGAAACACAACCCATACAGGATAAGCTCCTCATCTAGTGCTGTATCTGGACCTGTCCACTGTCTGTTTGCTCCCCTCCTCCTTTACCAATTTGTGAGCAAGTCTCAGGCTCAATTGGAACAAACCCTTCAGCAGATGCTTCCTGAGAGGCATGCTGGTGGCTCCTTGTTGAAGAGCCCTTAGATCAGGCTGAGAGCATCCAAGTGAGTCTAAAGCATACAGGAGGGCCCTTCAACCACAGAGAGCCCAGCCATCCTCCAGCTGCTAAATAAATATAAGCAGCAGTGACAGAAAATCAGCACTCCACAAAATTGTTAGTGGGATTTTCCAGAAAAAGTTAATATCAGCAAGAGCAGTGTAGCACTGAGTGGGAAGTAGACTATTAATAAAGGACAGGAGAATGCTGGGAGTGAGCAGTGGCATTACCAAGAGGCAAGCACATGTTCAGTGAGTTACAGACAGAGCTGAACACACCTTCATTCTGAAGATGCTTCTTGCACAGCACATGGAAGAGATGAGACATAGTCCATTATACACTATATAACATGTAAATAGCTATACATCAGAGATTCTGCCCTCCCTTTGGCCAAGAAACTTCTTCAGTCTTTGGCCTACAGTGCAGATCTACTGCTTTATCATCAAAGTACTTAATTATTTCTAGAAAATGAAAGACCACCACCAGAAGTAATTTAAGAAGCCACACCATGGAAATATTCAAAGGATGAGCATTTATTGCCTCTATGCAGTTTTGAGTCCTGCATCTGTACAGCAAGAGCAGACCTCAGAATACATGCACAGCTATGAACCAATGTGCAGACAGGTATCTTCTCCAGGCAAGAGGGAAGTGCCTACCTGCCAGACCAGCTGTCCCACCCTGCTCTGCAGCACTTCTCACCCACAGCTTACACAGCTCCCCACTCCCACGTGCTTACATCTACAGGTACCCATATTTAACTCCAATTCTTGGATTCCACTGCAAACAAGCTGCCTGGAAACCAAGTGTGCAAGATCTAAACTCTTTTGTGGATTCCACCCCGAAACTTTGTGTTTTGTTTTCCCACCTTCAAAATGGGAATAGTAGCAAAGAAATATGGAGAAGTCTTCAGGTACTTATAATGCGACAAAACTGAGTAATAAAGCTATCAAGTGTAAGGAAGGGAAAAATGAAAATCTCCTTGGAAGCAGTTAGAGGAAAAATATTTCCTGATTATTCAACCACACCACAGCCTTTGCAGTTTACAGTCAAATCCCAGTTATATTCTCTCCAGCACTGTCTCTGCCATATACAAAGAACCACATAGTTCTCCACACTACTGTAGTAAAATTTCAATGACAGGACAAAATAGATGAGAAGCCAGAACCTTTAGTGAATGAAACATTATGGCATTGATTCGTGACTCATTTTAGTACTCCAGTCCATAGAAATCTCTAAAGGCAGCTGCTTTCCCAACATATTCATGATTTCACAAGATCCAATGCTCTTAATGCCATCTATGCTCCCAGCACAAGCTGTCCTGTGTGTCAAGAATATTCATCCCTAATTTCTTATTATACTTTGAAAAATCCAATCCTTTTCCCTTCATAGTATATACAAGAAACATATGAACAAAATTGAGCTTTTAGTTATGTCCTGGATAGGATTTGACTTCAGGGCCCTGATTCAGCCACCCCATGTAATAGCAGGCAGATGATCAAGTTTCAAAGGTCCTCAGAGTTAACAGAGATCCTACTATTGTTTCAGTGGTCTTTGAATAAGACTCTTAAGTGTTTTTTTTCCACTCAATCTGCACTGTGTATTTACACTGTAAGCTCCCCAAGGCAGAGATTGTTTCTCATTTAACTGTGCCTTTTGTCACAACTAAGATTTAAGTGACACTGTAACAATTATGCCCTGGTCCTGCTCCAGCATACTGACTTGGGGACTGGGAAGGGACAAAAAGGGAACACTCATGTTCAGTGCATTTCCTGCCTTGAGGTATAGAGCCTTTTTTTGTTTTGTATTTTGGTAACAGATTACACAGATACACCAGAGAAGTAAATTTCAAAGAGAAAGAGAAAAGTCTAATCCTTAAGCTCCAATTCCTGTGCTCTGAGCATTAGACCCATAACTTCCAAAAAAAATCTTGGCTTTGCTGCTCAGGAACTTCAGGAAAGACCTTGAACTGTCTTATGTCAAAACTTTCAAAACAGAAGAATACAGTGGCCTTTAATTACTGTTGATTATGATGCTGATTCACTGTTCAAACCATAGCCCAGCCCTTGGAGGAAAACAGTTTTTGACATATATCTGCATCTTTCCTATTTGCTCGTGCCAAAAGCATGTACAGTATCCAAGGAGAATTAGCTCCAGCACACAACCCCAACATGTTTATTTACAGTAAAGTAAACATTACTCTTTCTTCCTGCCCCAGCTTTATATCTTTTCCTTCAGACTTTTTGCTTTCTTTTTGTTCTTCTCCCCCTAAAGATCCCCACAAGCACAGCTCCTAAAGTACTGTCAGGAGACAAGAGGCACAGCAAAGGCCCAGAATGACTCCTAGGCTTCATGCCACCAGTACCTGCCCCTGTGGCCCTAGCAAAGTTGGTGACATAAAAGCTGGAACATCCCCTAAATCTTCACTAATTATCCCTACAGACTTCAATGTCCTCCAGAACCATGTGAAGGATCTTCCTAATTACTAGCCAGACAATGGAGAGTGGAGTCGGGTCCCTGGGATCCTCCAGCCTGCCAGCCCCAGCCATGCATGTTCCTGTTTGGCCTCTGGGGCTGACTGCTCCATCTGGAGACCTCCACCCCACACTTCCTCTCTTCCATCTCCACCCAGCTCCCTCCCTGCCCCCATCCCCACAACCCCCAGCACGTGGATTTTATGAATGAAACTGACAGTTATGAGATTGGCAGAGGCCTATTCAGCAAGCTGGGGAATGTGTGAACATCAGGCTTCATTAGAGACTTCTCCCAGTCAGCTGATAGCTCATTAACTTAAAGTGGCCTCTTGTTTTAAAACCTCAGAGACCAGGAGGTGGGGTGTAGAGAAGGGGGGATGGTTCTCATTGTTCCTCTTGCCTCTCTCCCCCTCTGCCCCCTGTGAGATTAGGCGCCCTTGGAGGGGAGAGAGAGAGAGGCTAAAACAACTTTAATTAGTTATTTTCAAAGATTTTCTCCCCCTTTCTTCCTTTTTGTGTGTGTGTGTGGAGCAGGGGGGGTCTCTCAGCTGGGTTTTTCTGCATGGAGGAGCTCACGTCATTATGCTTAAATCCAGCTCCTCCATCCTTTGTTTCCTGGCCAACAATAGAAGAGGGCTTGTAAAAAGCTCCTTCCAAAACTCCTGGAGACTGTCTGAAAAGGAAGATGGGGTGAAGACTCCTCTCTTTCCTCCCTCGGTCACAAAAGTGACAGTCTGGTGCCTGTGCCAACAGCTTTCCTGTGTTAGTACTGGGGGTAAGTAGGGCAAACAGAGTGCTGATTCCTAAACTGCTGCTCTGTCAGATGAAAAGTAGAGCCCAGACTCACTTCACAAAGTGTCTGGTAACTGTTCTCTGTGTGGCTTTAAGGTCAGGCTGGAGCTCTGGACATCGAGGTCAGTCTTAGGACTTTATCCCAAGTCCTAATCCTCTTCTTTCTTTTAAAGAGATCATAAAATAAGTGTAGCAATAGAGCAAACTCCTCTTTCATGACTTCACTTCAGAAGAACCTGAAATAAACAACTAAATTGCCATTATTGTTACTCATAGGGAAACTGGTTGAGAGAAGCACATTCATTTCTTACAGGCAACCAAAGAATGGAGAAGGTGACATCCCCTCAGTCCTGGCATAAGGAGCAATAACAAGAACAAAACAAACAAACAAAATCAACCCAAACATTAAAAAAAACCCAAACAACTACAACAAAGAAAAGCATCTTTGCTCCTTGCTATCACCAAAGCCCAGAACAATATCCTAGAGTAGCAGTTGCCAACCTCCAGCTTCTCTTACAGTTCTTCTTTCAGTACTGCAAAGAAACATTTCTTTCCATAGATTCTCTTTGGGGCCATCCACAAAAGAGATGTGTCTCTGAAGAGGATATAAGTTGACATTTCAGTGACTAGATGAGTTCATGTGTGAGGCAGAAAAATCTACAATGAACTATGGTTTAACCAATACATTTATACACTCTGTAAATCACATTTAACAGCATCTCCTTTGCCTGTTTAAATCAGAAGCTCCCAAGAATTTGGACTAATAGACTGATAGCTCTCAAACTATTCCTAGATTGCAGCCCAGAGATAAGAAATGAAGTGTCAGTGGATGTTGCAGTTGAAGGCAAGGAGTAGGTGAAAACTGCTACCATGGCTTCATGAATCAGATTCAAAAGCAACAGTTTGGACAACAGGTTTTCCAGGATAAGGATGTCTACTGCAGTTTAAGCATTTGGTATCCAATTTGGTCAGCTTTCTTATATGAAACTAAACAGCTTTTGCAAGTTTCAGTCCCTACAGCTTCAAAATCAGAGCATAAACTTGTTCCCTCTCAAGTCAATGCCATTCACCTACAGCCTGAGGAACCAGAAGGTGGGATTTTGCCCCTATTTAAACACTGCCAGGCCAAGCAGAGAGGTTTGGAGTCGCTTATGCTAAGATCCTGTCAGTTCTCATAAGCAGAGTGAGACTGGCTGGCTCCAGGCTTTGCAGTCCTGCAAGGAGCTGTGCTGTGCACTGCAGTGCTGCTGAAGCCATGCTGGTGCTGCCAGCCAGCTGGCAGAGGCACCACCTGACAGCACTCAAACACCTTCCACAAGGCCTGTAAACCAGGGGGTTGTTACAAGACTTTACAGGAATGTTCTTTTTTGTAATGGTTGTAAGGATGACAAGTCTTTCCCTCTGTTGTATACCTTCTCTTCTATTTTTCCTGTCTTAATCTTACATCCAAGATTTGTGGAGATTTTTTAAACCTCTCCAGTATTCCATCCAAGAAGTGACTGTATTTTCAAAGTAGTAAACATGATTCTTATGTACCAATAAGAGGCAGAATCATGTTCTAATCCAGTTGCCTAATGAGCCTAGCATCTCTGAATTAAATAAACTCTGCAAGTATTACTTTTTATTGTGCTTTCATTAAAGCAAAGAAGTTTCTTCCCTTGCTGATTGCAAGGATCTTAAAACATAGATTCATTTGCATTTGTGAGAGTTTTAATTCTCTGCCCTCAGCATCAAAGGAGGTACTACATTTTGTAATGAGTCACCAATTTTCCCTTGCCATGAACAGGTAGGTCTCAATGTTTCCAGGAAAGGCCACTCCCCAGATTTCATTACATCACTCTTGAACTTCAATAAACCAAAGTCTTCAAGCTCTTTTCTACAGTTACAGTTCCTACAGAAACAGCTGTACTCATCAAAATACTGGGTTTTCCCTCCAGGAAAGCTTAAAGATTACTCACAGGACACTCACCAAATTATGAGAAGAAGAAAGCAAAGACAGTAGTAACATAAAGGTAAAGGAAAAGGAGACAGTGCTATAATTCTGGTTTGTTTATCCCTCGGTGACACAGTAGCATACCAACATCACAACACACCAAGTGCTACCCACCTGCAGCTAAAAGATAAGATATAGAAATGCTTAAATATGGGTTGATTTCCAGTCTTTGGGCCTAAACCCAGAAGCCCAGAGTGCCTGCACAGAACAGCCTAACACAGAGAAGAGTAGTTCCTCAGCCAAGGCTGTGGCTCACAGAAACAGACACTGCACCAGGCAAGTCTGTGTTAGACAAGACCGAAAAGAATGCAAGAAGGAGCTGTTGTTTTCCTCACTTTAAAAAGGGATAATGCAAACACAGACTATGCTATCCCAAGATCAAAATGCAAAGTTTTAACAGAACCAGAAGTAAAAGCTATATTGCCTGACTACCACTCACATATTTCGTTAGAAAAAATAAAATATTGTAATAAAGAAAACAGCACAAGGTAGGAAAAAAGCTTGGGTTTCAGACCAATGGATATATTGATATTATTTCAACCAACAAGCTATCTACTCCATATCTTTGGAGTGTCAGGACTGCAATAAAATACTGTTTCACTGAAAAACTGCATTAACCACCTCTTTTTTGAACAATTTCTATGATAAAATGGAAGCTGCACAAAATCTGCATAGCAGTGTGACAGCTCCTATGAGTCCAGCAGTTAGAAAAGACTGAGCAAAAAAATGGGTCAGAGCATACCAACCAGCGGGCAGCAGCAGTTTTGTGCATAGCAGTGGCATTCAAATAGAAATTTTCCAAAGACATACAGCACTGACATTTTAAACTTCTTTCCCAGCATGAAGGCTGCATCATGACATGATCCAAATTTAACCTCGATAGGCTCTATGCTGCCACAGCTGGGATGCTCCCTGTACCCAAGGAAGCTAATGCAGGCTTTGCTGAATTGATTTATTTTTTGGCACCAGTCAGAAGTCGAAAGCCCCTTTTACTTCTCAGTCTAATGAACAAGTCCTGCCATATGGAGACATAGGTTTTTATATTACTGTAGAGTGACTTTAGCCAAAATGATGACCAACTCTCTAGCTGGATGCATCCATACGAAAAAAACTTCTTTCTCAAGAAGTTTGTGATGGGAATATTCTAAACAGGAAAAGTCTAGATACATGAAGAGATTAAACAATCTGCTAAGGTCACTGGGCAGGACGATGCTGTATCTTGCATGGGGCTTCCTGGTGTTTCTGCTTCTATATTAAGGTACCCTCTGCAATGGAACAACTTGATGTGCACAAACTACTTGCTCACCTGAAGATTTTTTCCCTTTCTTCTTGTACAGGACAGTGTGGTATGATCATCTCCTCCACACATATGGAACACTCCACAATCAGTACACTGCAACATCACAGGCTGTGTATTATTGCTGTGTTATGCCAGATTAATTCATTCAGGTACCAGCAGCTTCCTGAAGGCGGGCTCAATAAAAAGATACTAAAAATCTCCTACCAGCATCTCCCAGGACATTAGAATTCAATACAAGCATTTCATTTTTTGTCCCAACATTTCAGTATCAAATCCTGAGTCCCAGAATACGAAAAAGGAGAAGCAAATTTAATGTCTAAACTAAAATGAGTGGTCTTGTATGAACTGGCAACTGTCCTGGCACTTACTAAGGCTACAAGTATTTGATTTTTAATTCTCTGTTTTCACTGGAGCTCTGAAAGTCCTCCAGAAGGCGCTGGTTTTAGGGTTACAGAGACTGTCCCATTCATCCAAGTAAGAATTTTAGGGCACTGAGTATCCCAGCTGCTTTTTTCTTTTATACCAAGATGTAACAATCTCTACCTGATTTTTCCCCTTCCCCCTCATTCAGTGATGCCCAAAAAATAAGCATGGTACCAACCAGCATGAATCTTTCTACATCAGATAGTGCAATGCATTAATACACGCTGAAGATAAAAAGTATGTCTGATCCCAGCACTGGCCAGAGGAAGAAGATGCTCTGTTGAGTGGAGCATCTCCTGGCTGGTGGGAAATGACATGCATTCTCTGTACCCAAAACTACATGAGGATGAACTTTTGACTTCAACCCCTGCCAGGACTGAAGAACTTAAAACTTCTTTGTCCTCTCCCTGTAAAACAATCCCTTTTTACTGTGATGTCTGTGTGAAGGTGGCAACTAAGGCTCAGCCTTCTGTCATGGCCAATATCATTCCAGATTTAGCCTGACATCATCAAAGTTCATGCTGAACTGCCAACTTCTCTCCTTGTTTTCATCAATTGAATGCTTTTTTTTTTTCCCAAAACATATCCATATGTCACAACTGCGACGGCATGCCTTTCCTAGCTGTCTTTTCCTTCTTCACTGTCACTATTTCATTTATGTATATAAAGATTCATAGATCAAATACAGATCACTCAACATCCTGATATTCTCAGGAGCTAGGTATGAACTCTGATTATCACAGAAATTTTTCCTAAAACAAGTATCACACAGAGTCCATTTTCTCTTCTTAGTGAAACCTCAGCCAGCATAATCCTGACATGTGGAACTTCCACATGCTCAGCCACTGGATGATACTATGAAATAAGGAGAAGGTGAGTCATTGCTCAGAGCTTCAAGTTTCTGCAGGTGTGCTACACTGGGCAAGGAAAGTTGAAGTCCTAGCTAAGAAAATGATACATCACTGAAAACAATAATCAATTGTGATAGAAGACAATGGCAAAACATTGCAAAACCTGGCCTAATAGTAAAATGCAAAGCAATGCTACGTCCTCACTCCTAAAAAGTGATTTAGGAAAGCTGAGAACATTTCAGAAGACAGGACACCCCAACGGCACAGTCCTTCAAAACAGAACTAGTGCTGCCACTAGAACAGTAATAGTGGTTGGATAATGAAAGACTTACTTATATTCTGTCAGCTAATATCAAGGTAGAGTGGAATGCTTTTTATTTTAGACCGGGCAGGTTCACATAACATCTGGATAGTTATGAAATTCTATTAGGCAAGAAGAATAACAAGTCTGTCACCAAAGGCAGCGTACGAACAAAAAGGCTACCATGAGGGGGCACTGAAAGAAGGCACTAGCCCTGCAACTAGGGAAAGGATTCTTGCAGAAATATCATTATGAGGGATCAGGAAGAAAAGACCATCTACTTGATGCCAGTTCTGAAGGATGCAATGTCGTCAAAGAATAAAGCGGAGAAGGAAAGAAAGAAAGAAATCAATATGAAGTCCCTTCAGGAATGCCGTGAACACGGGGGGTGCCTCTGTTTGGCAGCCCCAGGACGCTGCAGCCCTGGCTCAGATTGTGTGGATATGTTTTTGACTTGTCCCGGTCAGCAGATTAATGGCATTAACGAAGTTTCCATTAGCATCGGAGATTGGGGAGGAGGGTGAAGAGACAGAGGCGTCCAAGCGGAAAGCCACATGACTGCAGAATTGATAAGGCTAAAGATGAAACGGAGCTTCATTGGCATAAGAGAGGCCAGGAAATGCCACTACAAATTAGCCCCAGGCCTCATTTCTTTTCCCTTCATTATCCAAACCCCTTCAGGAGAAGAATGGAGAAGGTTATGACCCTCTCCCAACACACACATACACAGATATTGAGTGAGTCTCTCTCAATGAACATAGACATGGGTATATCTGTGTGAGTCTAAGGGTCTGTGTGTGTGGTATATTTGTGTCTAGGCACATCTGTATTAATATACTAAGTATAAAAATATGTCTCTGTATTTGCATCAATGTATATATAGCTATATGTGAAAGAGAAGGTGTTCTCATATCTACAAGCTTTACAGTTAAACTGTGTAAATTTTTTTTCATGTAATTGAGCTTTTCCTGAAAGTAACATCATTGAATGCAAGAATCTTGCACAATTCAGTGAGAGTTCCAGCACCTAAACATGCTGTGTGTGTCCACAGCAACTTATATATTACTTTCAGAGTTAACTGGGTATCAGTTTCTACACACATTTTTTCCTTCAGACTTATCCTTCTGCCTGCTTTTGAAGGTCTACATCCAAGGTGTATTCTGAGGGCAACAACACTCTTCCACATGGTTTGTTTGGATTTTTTTCTTTTGTGTGTGCATATCCTGTGTGCCTCTGTATTCCACCAATTATGTGGTTCCTTGTGTCTGTGTCCCAGCTGTCTCTTTTCTGTGCATGAGTGCCTTTTTCAGAAGTCTGCATACCTCAAATAAGTTCTGAACTGCATACACACTTCCGTGTGTCTTTCTGTTTGTGCATCTTGGAATATATGTGCTTAGGAATACACATCTGTATTTGTGAAAATTTTACTTTAAATTACATGTAAACTATTCTGTGTAAAACTATGGACAAGTTTTAGTGTCTCTTCCTACACATCATTCTTGAGCATATATCAAAAATTCTATTTATTGCACCTGAAAATTAATACAGGTAATGCAACAGTGAATAGTAAGCGTTTGTCATAAGAAACACACAAATTCCATTATAAAGCTATGAGAACTAGCTAAGGAGAATGAACAGAAGATAAGATCTATTTTAGCTAGTCATTCAAATCCAGAAGACCATTTCTTACATAGATTAAGAAATAACATTTCTGCAAGTCTAATGACTTCCATGTGTTAGTAAGAAAGGTGGTTTCTCTTCAAAGAAACTGTTAGCCATAGGCTACTAACATGAGAGACAACTTTGCCTAGGGGTAAACAAGAAAACAACCTCCTTCTGCGTTTGGAAAACAAAAAGAGGAGAAGAAAAAAGCCAGGGAAGGATGTGTAAATGGAGCTTTGTGCAATGGTGCTCTGTTATGTGAGCTGTATGTGACAATAGCCCTGAAACCCTATGCGAGCAAACTCATAAAAGAGGTCACTGTCTCTTTAATTAAAGCTCCCTGGTTTGAGGTTAAAAACAAACCCAGTGTTTTATGACCAGGTGTGCGTGTGAAAGAGATGGGAACACGATCCCCAGCCCAGTGGCACAGCAGCAGAGTGAAGATAAGGGAGGCAAGCTTTTTATTAAGGTGTCGCTTGAATGCTGCACCAGGCAAGGCAAACACTGGTGAGGCAGGACACACAAGCCCCCGGGGACCAAGGCTGCAACAGGGCAGCACCAGGCAAGGGAATGATGGAGAGGCACGATGAACTCCCAGCACCAAGCCTTCCAAATGGTCAGGAACAGGAGAGGAGACCCCAGGAGTGTCATCTGAAGAGAGATCAGAAAAAGCACCAAGAAGGTATGGGGAAAACAGCAACCATTACCAGTCCCTAAGGCCTGCGGAGGCAAAGACAACAATGATACTGTAGTGTCATTCAGCTGGCAAATAACAGGGGAAGAGCAGGGCCAACCCTTCCTAAAGCAGTCTGCAGACAAGAGCCTCATATTGTTTGTGAAAACAATAGAGACTAGACTGATCCTAGCATCTAATAAAATGCATAACCAAGATAAGAAGCAGAGAAGTTGCACCCTCTTCCTGAGCCTTTCCTGTCAGAGATGTGTCTATTGCTCAAGATATTCATGCCCATGACACCATTACTGACAGCAAGTCACACTTGGAAACTGGGGCTTCCTTTTGCCATATAATCTAATCTTTAGATCTCCCTCCTAAGGTACCTGTCACTATAATATTGAACTCTAATGAAGTGCCTATATCCCATGGGTCCATTTGGTTACGGATCCTTTCTTTACAAAGACTCCAGCTGTCAGTCCCTGTTCCTAAAACTTAGGAACAAGGAAAACATCCGTCCCTTCTCTTTTATGATCACATGGAGAGGTACAAATGCTCAACTTGAATCAGGAGACAGTCCAGAACCAACTCCCTGGGTTGCAGGACAGTTTCTCCTGGGCAGAAACATGACACAAGCACTATACACCACCGTCTCTGGGCACTTGAAACCATGTGTTTTGAAACACAAAATCTGAATTCCAACCTCAGCACAGCATGAATACTCCAGAGGCTGGAATGACACAACTATGAGATCCTCAGCAGACAGATTTGCTACAGTAATTAATAAAAGAAAGCTGAAATGCAACATGAAACAAAAAACCCTCATGAACCTCTCCTTACACAGCTATGTAAACAACAGCAACAACACACACTCTTGAACTGCTATATTATGAACAAATGAAAAGCTAGCTTGGCATTTTCTCTATTCAAAAGCATGAGATTTTAGATAAATTTGTTTTAATTTGTATTTTTCTTTAAGAAAACATAGATAAAATTTTGGTAGGTAGTACTAAAGGCAGTAGAAAGTCAGCACATCATTTACAGCACTCAGTAAAAATATCACAGATCTGCAGATAGGAAAAGCAAGATGAGAAATGCAGAGGAACAAAAGGGATAGAGCAAGGAGCTGACTACAATCACAGAGTGATGTTTTACTTATATTTATCAGTCTTCTGCTATGGAATTTATTTCCAGATGACATTAACTATCCTATCTTCAAGCTATAGGCATGGAAATTAGAGCATGGAGAGGAAGTTTGACTGCCACAGAATTAGGAACAGAATCAAGGTCTCAGCCTTGTCCAAAAAAAGAACAATTGATCATTCCCAGCAATTTTCCAGCAGCCTTTCCTTGAGATTTTTCCCTGCAAAAAGATATTTTTTCAAAGTATACCAGTTACTAGGTTTGATGCTGAATAACTTTGTGAAATTCTGCAGCCTGTACTGTGTGGCAGACCACAGTACACAAGTCCTTTTGGGCTTGAAATCTAGGACAACCGAAGATTAATTTAATCCCTGGTGTAAGTCCACTGGGATCAACTAAATTTTGTCAAGAAAGGGTTTAAATCAGTTCTGGTAACCTGTTTACTAATAGAAAACAGTCAAGGCCCAGAACTATAATTCTATGATGTTTATTTCCCCGTAATGCACAATTCTCCCACCTAGTGTTTCCACAGTCATAACTGCCACCCTTCTTTTTACACCCACTACTAAGTCTGGCTTCTAATTTCAAAAGTACGCAGACAAAGTCCTTAGAGGTGTAACTCTCTTACTATCCATAAAGCAGGGCTACAACTGAATTCCCCTTTTCCAGTTTCACAATTTGTCTTTATCCAACAAACAGTCTGTGCATAATCATCCATGCTTACAAGCATTCTGTGTATGAAACAGTTCAGAAATAACATAGATGATGTAAAACAAAGATTTGTTTGTCTAAGGTGGAATGATTGAGCAAGCTCTTAAAATGCAGATTTACACTGACTGCAAATTTCTTTCAGATTTGTTTAGCTATCCCAGCCTAGGCAAACTTTTTGAAAATCCAGATCATTCAGTTTGATATGCTGAATGTGAAATGTATACCCCTTTAAACTCAAATATGCAATGCTTTCTCACAATTCAGTTCAATTTTACTTTTTTTTCTTTTTTACCAAAAAGAAAATCACATTAAATGCAAGTATTTCAGGCCCAGGGAAAAAAAATTCTGGGTTTAAACTAATAGAATTATCCTCCAATTTGCTCCATATGTGCCACCTTTTTTGGTGTTGCAAACAAACCAACAGATCAGTTATTAGGAATATTCTACTTCAGCATCCAATAATCCACTGTATTTTCCTTGGGCTGAGTTTTCTAAGCTTTGTTCACTCCTCCCCTGCTGCCCCTGACACCGAAGCAAAGCAAATGGAGCCCACGTAGCAATGAGTACCAGCTAACAGGGATAACCACTTCCATTTACTTTGTGCTTGTGTAAATAGTCACATAAACCCTGGGACCTGAGACATATGTTTATAGTCTCCTGCTGAGCAGGAACATTGCCAGCATCTGCTTTGTGACTGATGTTGGGTCTCCTAAAACAAGATTTTAGTGGTAAGAGCAAGTAACTTCTTGGTTGGGTTTATTTTTCTTTTTCCATCACTCCCAGCTTTGCTTCTTCTCTCTTCCACTTTCCTTCCCAGACTTGAAGAAAATACCATCTACTGTCACTACCATGTATTAACTTATGTATATCTGTGCTTTTTTAATTTCAAAGAAAAAAAAAAAGTAAAGTAGTTTTGTGGCACAGCTAGGAGCAGACTGACAGCCAGACCTCAGTGAAGCTATGTTGATTTATACCAACAGGTTATCAAACACCTTGAAAAGCTATGTACAAGTCTTAATTTTTACCTCTTACATTAGTAAAGTGATTAAAGCAAAAGACCTATCTGCAAACAACCTGTGGCTTCCCTCTATTTTCTTTGCCAGAACTATAGCCAGTTGGATTTTTTTACATGTTTTTCAGATTGATCATGTAGATTCAGCAAAACAAAACTTCTTTTCTCAAAGATTTACTATAATTTTGTTGTACTAATCCCCAAATATCAGTCTTTTGTCTCAGTTCATCATCTGTACAAGACAAATAACACTTTTCCTCACCAAGGCCTTAATAACCGTAAATGTTTCTTGAGATATTTAGATATTGTAGGCTTGCAAACACAAAACTATTGTAAAGACGTCTCCAAAGTTATAGTTAGCCAATCTTGTATCAAGGGAGACAAAAATGTGTACAAATTCACTAACTGAATCACAGTGACCCAACAGAGAAATAGACTAAAACTGAAGTGGATACTACAGACTGACTGAAACTACAAAAACTTCTTGACTATCTTAGTCTTAACTTTTTGTTATTCATTTTAGCATTAGCCTGAAATGGAGGGGTCTTATTTAGGTATTTTTTCACTTAAGGCTCCAAGAAGGGAAGACATATCGTTGAAACTAAAAGTATCTACATCAGACTACGCAATAAAAATTCAGTTTCCAACTCAGCTACAGTTCTTTGACAATAAAGAAACCATTTGCTTAGTTCCTTAATTTCCCTTACTTATCTCAGTTTATTAGTCCAACACAATCATTTTCAATTCCTACAAAGATCTCATCATGTGCTTCTCAAGTCCAACACTCTGTATTTGTATGGATCATTCTAGATATTTCCATAAAGTAACTAAGAATAATAATAACAGTAACATTTAGAAAGACACACATACAGATCTTCCTGAATCAGAAATAGTTATNCACTGAAAAGGTTTAAGAGGATACCTCCAGGAAACTCCACATACTCTGGAGAGGAGAGCTAGAACATGAGACTGGTTGCATTTACTCTGAGCAAGGGGTCCCTGCTGCAGTGCCCCCCAGGCTCTCTATTCTCCTATCAGCCAGCTCAGGGACCAGGCTGCTGTGTCCTAGAGCTCCCTCCCTATTGCTGGCCACCTGCTACTGCAGAGAAACTAAGGAGAACTGGTGAATACTCAGCCCTCACACTTCCCTTCCCATATGGGACAGAGATACAAATGAGACTCTTGGAGGAGGAGGCATTCCTGGCTTCTTCAGAAATATTGCACATATTCATAGCAGCCAAAACTGAGCTGCAGAGCAGTTCAGAGACAGTTCTGGGAGAAACCAACTTACTCTTAAATGGTTTACAAAAAGATATCTTTCAAAATACCAGTGATCCCTTTGTTCTAGGAAGGTGTCTGTCACCTACAGCCAGTGACTGCCAGCTCCAAACCCACCAAGTTCCCTTCTTTGTTGCTTTTCCCCTTACAAAATAAAATTAATATAGTTCCCCATAGACAAAACATCTTTCTTCCACAAACCTTTTTACCCTACAAGTGGGATCGAAAAAGTCCCCCTCTACATTTTGTTCATACAAGTTAAATAAGATTAAAGTAAAAGCAGGGACAGTCTGAACAGTTTCAGTGAATGTCTATGAAAATATAGGTGTTCAGCTGCTCTGTGCTACAGCTATGACACAACATCAATACCCTGAAACTCTTCTGAGCTAGATAATGACCTCAGAAATCACTGTAGAAATGATCCCATCCTGCCCAGAAATTAAAAACACCTGATCTAATATCCCCTTTTATATCTCTCATTCCCTACTCCTTGCCTCATGCCATTTTTCCTCTGTTCTTTCAATTATTTGATTTCACAAACTTTATGAAATGGGAAAAAAAATAACATAGAAATTAAAGGTAACTTTGCATGAAATGTCAAGAGAGCCAGGCTTTCACTCCCAGTGCCCACCATTGGCTTTTCGACATTACTTTGAAGAGAGTAGAGTCTGACAGTCCTTACCCATACTAGTACAAGTCCTAACAAGCCAGCTCTCTTCATATCCAAGTCCCCCTCTTACCCAACTCCAACCTCTTTCAAAAAGAAGAAAGAGTGTTTTTATTCCCCACTCTGGCTTTTACTCATGCCTCTGCTTCTGTTTCCCTTCTCCCCCATTTCCATTCCAAAAGTTCTCAGTGAAAAGCATTGCCTGAAGCAAGATCACATCTCCAATAAGAGAGGCAACTTCATTACAGTTTAACATAAAAAGATCAGCTGATATCGATCCATAATTTGGACAAGTGCCATGCTATTGACAGAAAGACAAAATAAGTTAGAATGGCCATGTTTCAAAAATTCTGTATGTACACTCAATCACTAGAGCAGAAATTGCAGTCAGGTATATAATAACACAGCCGTGTTCTCTATTTCCCCTGTAGATCAATGCTAATACGAGGAGGGTGCAGAAGATGGATGTTGCCAACAGAGAACCTTGAAATTCCAGGTTAGGACTTGGGGTGGCTTCATGGATAAAAGTGTGTGTGTGCAATGCTTGTGTAGTTCACATACAAAAGACCAAACTCCTTCCCTAATACCTGAAAATGCTCTACTTTGAAGTAGTCACCTCTACATTTAAATTCAACTTATGGAAAACAGAAACTGACCCAACATCCTGCTTTATGTAAGTATCCAGGCTTTAGTCACACATCAAAGGGACCCCAGATGGATTACTCAGTGGACTTAGACAACCACAGGACAATATACCTTCCATACTCATAGATACACAGAAGGAATACATATGGGCTTTCTGTACATTACTGAACAATCACTCTTCTAGAAGGTAATTTTTCCAGAAGTTAGGTGGTGGCAGGAAAGACAGAATGTTTCTTTCTGATACTTTTTACTAGAAACTGGCTACTGAAGTGCCACTCAATTTCTAGGGTACGCTGGCTATGTTTCACTAGTAGGATTTATGATCCCAATGTAACAGATGTCTAAACTGAACAGCAAAGAGCAAGTACAGGAACTCGAGCACCAGAAATACAATCCTCTACATCTGAGCTCACATAAAACCTGTTACAGTAAATATTTGTTAATTCTTTGTACAGACCAGTTGGTGTAGAGAATGAAACAGCCAGACAATGCATTATACTTGCACTTTGCCAAGAGCAGTTATTTTTGAGTACTTAACTCTGTAAAGGTCAAACTCACACACATCTCTACCATAACAGGGGAGGATCCAATCACAGTTCACATGGGAGGGTTGCAGCAGAGTACAGGCCACAAAAGCAATGTTAGTGTTCCTAGGAAGTTAGCACTCCAAAAAAACTCAGCTGTGAGACATGTACCTCCACCATTTCTACCTAAAAAACTCCTGTAGCTAATAGCAGTGAAAATCTTATTTTCTCTATAAGCCTGCTATTTGAGACTAACATAACTCACTTAGCAATGCGTTGCACACTACTCCTGATTATGTAGGAATACCAAGTAATTGAAGAGAAATAATACGCATCAGTGACTGGGATTTTTACCAGGATTCATCCCTTCCTGTTTCCTCCAAATTGACATGTATTCATCCTCAGGGCTCAGGACTACAAGCCACACAGTTGACTCAAAACTATGATGTTGCTTTGGTAAATCCCTCCACATAAAAGGAAATATAAATATATGTTTCTCTGCTCTCACGGCCCTTTTAGGAGTTCACAGCTTCTTCAGTACTTTGAAGCAATGTTTGCGTTACTAGTGTTACAGTGCATGAACAGGGAGTACTTTTTAGAAGATGCATAGTATGGGACAATCACAGAAACTGTTCCATTTCAAGTTGTTCAGTAGGGCAGACTCACTTCCCAGAAGAGATAGTGCCCCATCAAAGCTTCATTCCACATTACAGCCTTGGTCTGAATCCAAATTGCACAACCAGCCTTTAGCCTGACAACAAGCCAAACCTTTTTTCAGATACTCCTGTGTTTTCTGAGCTGCACAAAACCCACACTGAGGTTTATGACTCATGCCCATTATTAGTTTAGTCAGATTATAGAAAGTTTTGATGCTTGGTTCTCAGCACAATGCTGCAATGTTTAGGACATGTATGCAAATGGTGAAGGAGGGAGTTGTTAACTGTACTTCTATTGATCACAGACTTTTAAAGACCTACCTGTAGGGCAACTGTACCAGCAGAAACACTGTAAGAGCCAGGGGTCTTCAGATCATCCTTAAACTCTCATGAAATCCCATCCAGTGAGCTACAACTACCCTTTCACCTTGCTCTTCCTCCTTCCTTTTGAGCCCACCTGGCTAATAGGTCAGAAGTGGGGACACCTGTGCACAAAGCCATTGAAGCCGGGAGATTATTTGCTCGCTCTGGATGGAGGTTTAGTTCCCATCCGAAGCACCTGCTGCTGGCCCTGACTCACACGGGGCCCGAACGCACCACCGGTGGCCCCTGATTCACCTTTTCGCTGTTTGTTCTCCGAGCGCCAGCGGAGGGGTATGCAAGGAGCTCGGCGCGTCTCCCTCGCCCACGGGGCTCTCCGAGAGCTCTCGCTCGCAGCCCGCGGTGCCGGACGCCGCCGAGCCCCTAGCGCGGCCTCAGAGCGGCATCTGGCGCTCGGCTGCCGCACTGCTCCCGCCGCGGGCTCGGGCAGCGCGGCAAGCGCCTGGCCGAGAGAGCTCGCCCGGCTGCCGCCAGTGCAACGAGGGCGCTCCCGCATGCACCGCAGGGCCAGCCGATGCCACGGGAAGCAATCAACGGTACAGGAAAATAAGCAAGGGAGTAAACTTATCCTTCCGTTACCCAGGCGGTGCTGTATGAAACAGGTCGTTTCTATACGGCCCAACTAGAATAGGGCAAGTTCTATTTAATAAAATTCACCCTCCGCTGCACACTGGGTACTGTGGTTTTACAAATACGTACCTATGGAAATCTACCTGAAAGTACTATGCCTTTGTTCAAAGGCCATGCCTGTTCTCAGGTACTGACTGCACTGTTCGTTGCTGCTCACAACAAATTTATCTTCTAACCCTTATTTTCCAAACTCATTTTTCTTCTTCTTTTATGTGCCAGTCAAAACTAAAATGCAGAACTCTCCAACAGCAGGACATCAAAAGAAGACAAGGAACTGAATGCACTTCCAGGGAGTATTTTCCATATATCAGAAACAACAGCTATCAGAATTTAAAAAAACTCAAATAACCTGGAGCTCTGGAGGAAACTCCTGAATGCAGCATCTTTATTATTATTATTATTATTATTATTATTATTATTATTATTATTATTATTATTATTATTATTACTATATGACCTACTCAAGTATAATTTTATGGTGTCTAATTTAATCAGAATGCTCTGCAGGCAGGTACACTATCCCAGCTGAATATGTTTCTTTTTTTCAGTTTGCCTGAGATGAAGTAGCTGGATATGTTAAAGAAAAGCTACATAACTATATAAGAAGTGTGTAGCTTTTTCATATGCTTTTCAGTAGCAGACCTCCAAGTGCTTTAAGGAAAAAAGGTCACATGTTACTTGCCTTACTTTGTCCATCTGTGAAATGAGGATAATACCTAAAGACAGAGGGAGGTGAGGATCAAAGACCGTGTCCTGAGCTATTTCCAGTACTGAAATAGTTAGATTTTTTTTCCCATTACATCTGAACAAAAGAAACACATCTGAATAAAAGAAATTAGAGATAGCAGTAAGACAGAGTGCTTAAATCGTGTTCTGATCCTCTCCATATTTTAGTTCTGCTAACTGCAAAAGTCAGGCATTTATTATGTAAATTCAGAGACACGTTCAAATATAGCTAGTTACGTAGCATAATTTTCCAGTTCTTAAAATTCCTCTAAATTAGGAAAAGCCTTCACACTTGAATTCTGGCTGAATTAGCTGCTACAAAAAATAGAAGACAAAAATTACTTTCACATATGAGTGCAACAGAAGAACAGACCCTGTCAATACTTTTGTCGATAATATGCATGACAAACTAACAAGCTTCCAATAAATTAAATTTCAAACAGTTTGGCCTTAACCTAGCAAACTGTCCAATATCTACTTTGGCACATGGCTGAGAAGTATTATGGGTGAGAAAGTTCTTCTTGGCAGCAGGGCCTGCATTCACAGGCAAAATGCAAGAAATCACAGCAGCACTGATGCCACAAATGTCAGTTTCTTCAGAAGACCACAACGTCCTTTGGTAGCAGGCTGTTGATCAAGGCTCGAGACAAGTACTGAGAAAGCCTTTTACCACACTTGCCAAAAGAAGAAGTGTGCATTGTGAGAGCTGTACACAATGACTAAGACCAGCCTAGCGTGGAACTCCAAGCAGCAGTGCCTACAAGAAGCTGGGAAGAGCTGTCCATCACAGAGCACACCGCGCTTACGAGACCTGCACCAGGACAGCGTGGCCAAGCACCTGGCAGTCTAAAAGCTCCTCCCAGCAGGTGAGACCTCCTGACACTGTCAGCTGGGAAGTTATTTGCTATAATACCACCAACTTCAGAGTTACATCACCACCCTATATAAGAGCATCAATAGCCTTTTGCAGATGAAAAGCCTCCTCAGTGCTCCTCAGTATCATCTTTTTACTGCTCCTTTAGAGTTGGCCAAATTGGAGCAGCTCCAGTCACCCCAGCCTGTTACAAACTACCTTTGCTCAATGTATTGTAATCAGAGACTGAAAAAACCCCTTTGTTCACTGATTATTTTATTTTTTCACATCCTTAAAAATGCCCATAAGTAGCACACTTCTAACTGGATGAGTGAGGGAACACAAATTCCTGATTCCTTTTTGTGGCTCTGCCACAGACTCACAATGAGACTTGGAAATACATGTCATCACTCTGTGCTCCAGCCTACTGTACATAAAACTGTAAGACAAATGCAAAGCACAATGAGTTCCCTGACAGAAAGATGACAAATTATTCATTTACTTATTATTCACATACTTCGCTGTTTATTTTTAGACAAATTGCTCATTTTGCAGTCACAGAAAAAGAAGTCTTTGTACCTGTGAACACTAGAAAGCTAAGTAAGTCACAATACAGGAATGAAACAGATTCATTTGTCACACGCAACCACAGCATTGTCTCTTATTTGACTACAATACCTTTGTACCTATGACAAGATGTACATAAGGGGAGGTAAAGTGTGACAAAAAAACCAAGGAAACATTCAAGTAGAACTCCGTGTTACCAAGAAAGGGTAAAGACAAATAGGCTCTAATAAACCTAATTGTAACCTAGAGATGCAGGTTACTCTACCAGTCAGACTCTGAAATTGCAAGATGAGTTCTCCCAGGATCCAGCGAAGGAAACATCTTTTGGAAAGCCAAAATAAGCGCGTTGGTAATGAACCTCGCTCCGCGAGGAGCGCCTGCCGCTCCCCGGCGTGCCCGGCAGAGGGCGCCAGGGCCCGCCCCGCTCGCGGCCCGGCAGAGCCGCGCTCCTCCGAACTCCGGGGAAACTGCGACTGGAAAACTGGGACCTCCTTTGGCTGCAGCGGAAAACGTGGGAGCCGTGGGCGCTTCCAAACGTGGTCAGGAGTTGTTTAAATTTTTGTAGAGCTCTGAGTTTGAACGCTATAATTGCTACTTTAAAAAAAAAGACTGTTCTCATAGCAAAAACTGGGGGGGTCAGTAGGGGACTGAAGATAAATCACAATTAAAATGCGGTTTGGGTTAAATAAAAGCAGTGGGCAAATCTTAGAGCTGTGTACTGCTATTCTAGGCTTAGCAACAGGAAAGTATTTTAAGCAGTCTCAAGGACACATATGAACATGTAACAAGATTAACTAAAAACAATGGGAAATAAAGCCCAAATATCAGGAAACGCATCCCACTAAAGTGTGGCTTCAGATTAAGCCTCATCACCAGAGCCTTTCAAAGACAGAGTATACAAAAAAAAGCATAATACCCATTGTAGAGAACACTAAGTCTGCTCTAAGCAGGGACAAAACCAGGTTGGAAGGGGTACTTTTTTGTTCTCTAATTTCAAGTCAAATATCAAGAGAAGCACATGTAAAGGTAAAATTTCTCACACATACAAGAATCACCCACCCACACGTTAAAATGTCGCAGAACAAACTCATTTTGGGTGGCATCCCTGACCACAGTGGGGAGCTGACCTTAAAGGTCCCTTCTAACCCCAACTATTCTACGATTTCAAGTACATTATACCACAAGGAGTTAATAATAGGCTGGGAAAGGAACAATTTTCCTCTGGCTTGATTCAACACACTTGCATTATTCATCACATTTGTGAAGGAATATGAATCCTATCAAATAATTAGATGGTGTGTTAACCTTTCTGGTTTGCAGCAGCCTGTGACTGACGAGTAGAAGGGTTCTCCAAGAACGATTTCCTGTGCTGTTGTTTCTTTCTGCCTGGACTCTCAATGAAGGGTGCATTTTGTGTGTTTGTATAGAGAATCCCTGTGGAGGTTTTGTGGAGCTTTAAGTCAAACATCTCTGAATTTAACTTTAAATTGGGGAGCTATTAGATGCCATATTTGTTCTGGTATTTATTACCAGTACTACCAGACTGGTCCTCTTCCATCGCTGTAATTTAAAAAATCCCACCCTCTTACATCAGTTTGGTTTAGAGTGAGGTGGAAAGGTGAAATATCAAATTGCAACAAAGTACACTAAAAGAAGCCACTACCTCCTAGTGTACTCAATGCACACAACTAAGAAGTTTAAATAGTTACAGGAGATTTTCAGTGGTATTTTAACTTAGATTTTCTCAGACCTCTGCTTCAAAGTCCAGTGTGGTTTTCTCCTCCCATCATTGTCCTGGCTGATGGTCACCTTCAAAGTCTTGGTAGTAGAAAAAAAAAAACAATAAACAGAGGTCCAGTCTGTTGTTGTTCTGAAATTTGTGATACAAAAATCATAGGATTTGTAAGAATTTAAAAACTGTGTGAACTGACAGTATTTGAGAACTCTCAAAATTTCTTATGGGCCTCAAGGTTTTCAAGCAAGCCAAGGAAACTACAAAGCAGACTGAGGCCAAACAAATCCTCAAATTCTGCTGATGAATAGAATGCCATGAACTACCAGTGGAAAAAGCTGGTAGAACCTCTTAACATAAAGTACTTTAGGAATGTCTGTTCTAATTCAGTCAAGAATTGATGAGGGAAGTTAGGTCAAACAAGGTAACTGCAATTGTTTGTCATAGCTTTAAAGATTGTTAATTTCCAGGAGCTTTACATGTGCTACTTTGTTTTCTTCAAAAATTCCCTTCCACTTAACTGTGATGAAGCCTGTCCCAGAAGCAGCTGCATTCTCAGCATGTTCTTTACACAATGAGTCACACAATTTGAAACCTAGAAATAGCAGGCTTGATATAGGGTTTCAAACTGTTTACCAAACTAAGGCAAAAACACAGATCGAAGGAAAGATACTGCAGCACAGTTGATTACTTCCGGTTAATGTGTGAGTAAGTGCAGCTAAAACCAGTCAAAAGCAGAAGAAATGAAAGGCAGTGGGTACTCCGACAGTGAGGTGTATTCATACAGTGTCAGTGGAGGAATGTACGTACATTTCAAGAGAAATAAACAATGGAAACAGACTCTACTCTTAGTAACTGGAATGAGTGTGATGTTCCCTACCGAGCTGGCATTACTCTGGATTTTTTTTTTTTTTTGTATTGCCAAAGGCAGAATCAGGTTCATTCGCTTGGTATTTCGTAACACATGACTGAGGAGCATGACTCGGAGAACAACTATGCCTTGCTGCTTTAGGATTTTTCTGAAGAAGCTCCTGGCATAACAGAGTCAGTTCTCCAAAGGTGCTCTCCAGGAAGCACTGTGTTGGCAGACAAGGCAAAGCAGAGAGCAGCTCACCCGACTGGGGACGGGCGAGTGCAGCCAGCGAGCAGGGAAAGAGCTGCGCTCCTGCCCCGCATCCCGCTCTGCTCCTGCCCCGCATCCCGCTCTGCTCCTGCCCCGCATCCCGCTCTGCTCCTG
>VZRX01018097.1:0-14425 GCA_013398075.1 Notiomystis cincta | reverse complement strand
CTTTGGGCGCCCGAAGAGCTGGGCGGCTTGGCCCAAACACTCGCCAGCGCGCTACTTTCAGCAGGGAACGCGTCTCTCGCACTCGGCAGCGAGGAGGGTTCCCGGAGCCTTCCCCGGGGCGGCTCCGCCGAGCGCCACCACTCTCCCGGCCCTCACGGCGCGCTCCGCCCCGCGCCTGCCCGGGCCGCTGCCCACAGGAAAGATGGCGGCGCGGGAGCGCAGCGCGCAGCCGCCCTGCCCGGCNCCGGGTAACGCCTCTGCAGCCCCTGCGGTGCGGGCGGCGGGACCCGGCCCGTGCCCCGCGTGTCTCGGGCGCTCTGCGGCCTCGCTGACGAGCCCCGGCGAGCGAGTCCTGGCCCGCCGGAGGCGGGAGCAGCCCCAGCGCGCCGAAAGCCGCTCCGGGGCTGCGCAGCCCCGTTGCCGCTCCCCCGGGGCTCCGCGACCTGCACAGCGGAGACACCCTGGCTCGCTCTCCCGTCTGTCTCCGTAAAGCCTCGAGAAACAAGGTCTGCGTGGCCGTGGCGAGGAGGCCGCCTGTGGTTTTGGAATACGTCGGTGATGTGCAGGGACCACTGCTGGCCTCGCTACATAAACTGTGGATGTCGAAAAACATGACGACATCGCAGTGAATTTGAAGGTGGACAGGTGTACCGTTCTCACAACCGTGTTATCCTTTCCAAAGAATAAAGTTGTATCATCTGTGTTAGGGGAAATAGTCACAAGTGACAGAAAGCATAAAGACACCGGTATACAGAATGATTCTCTCGTGCTCCTGCTTCAGCTAATTCAGCTCTCCTTTCCCGTTAAGGGGTTCCCTCATTCATGGCTTGGCCCGGCAGTCATAGGAGGGACTGTCGACTCTGCTGCAGGCACTGAAGTGACTTGACAAGCACTGGCCGCGAGCCGAAGACCTCGCACAGGAGACACGTCTGCTCCGGTAAGAGCCCTGTGTCAGCAGAGTTCCCACGTGCAGCTTTCCAGTGTCGATCTAGAGGGCAGGGCAGTCTGGCATTACTGTCTTCTGTTGCTGTAGTTTACTGGGACTAAGCTATAAACAAAAGTCTTATTTAAATTTTAGTGCATTAAGCAGTTAATTGTGTTAACACACACAGTGACCTCAGCCTGCTTTCCCATAGCAACCGCACTGTGAAAGCCCTTTCGGGGACTTCTTTAGCGAGAAAAACAAAATATAGAAGCACTGAAACTGTCTGTAAAGTGTCACTTAGGCTGGAAGGTTTGAGTTCAGTAGTTGAGTGGAGTATGGCCACAGCTGGTTCTCTGTGCTGCACATATGTCTTTTGAGAAGTCTCCTCTGAGCCTGTATGTAACAGGCTGCACTGGGAGGGCCTTATATCCCAGAATAATGCACTTCCCAAGCACAGACACACCAAGCAGCTTAAGGCAGGCTCTGTGCTTTTCCAGAAAAGAAATTCAGAGAGAGCTCAATGAACCGTCCCTCTCCCATTACTCACTCACATAAAAATAATCACTGACACTTGAGCTAAATGAACCTTCTCAGATCAGATTTACCTAAACTTTCTCTACCCTGTTCTGAGAAACATCCAAGGATACAACACCCACCTCCTTCCGCGTGCAGAAACCTCTAATCATCGGTAGGCAAATTTACGATCCCATAAAAGTTGATATACATCCAAATGGCATTTCCTTGGTTCAGAAACATTCTTCCAAATTGCTCAAGTCTATCTTGTTAGTAAAATGTCCAAGGCTCACAGTCATTCCCATTCCATCACATTGACCATTTGAGAATGATTATGGAAGTTGGAGTTGAAAGAGCCTTCCAAAACAATCTAGCTGTATACAAACAGTTCAGATTCTTGTTTGTTTTTTTTTTTTGAGAAAGACAGATTCATACCAACTTTTCTTCAATATAAGTAGCTATTTCATATACCACAACAACAGTGGTACTTCTAGAGGGATATTATTTCTACATTTGTTTTACAAAAAAACCCAACAAAATAAATTTTAAAAAAAAGTGTTTGAAGACTGGAGTTTGTCAAAAAAGTGACAGGGATTTCCAGGAGCTGAAGGTCTGGGGTTCTGACAGTGCAAAACTGTAAGGCCATAGCTGTGAGCAGAGCAATAGGAGTATCATTTCATCATATGCTTTTAAAAATAGATTCTGTACAACATGTTATTGCAACAACAAGAAATGCAGAAGGACTTTCACAGATATATTTGAAACGGTGACAACTAGTGAAGTGATCTTAAAAGCCCCATTGCAACTATGACTGGAAGTTTAGAAGTATGGTAACATTTTTTCAGTGACTTCTGCCTTTGGGTTGTAGATCATTTTGTGCATTGTAAATCACTCCCACACAAAACTGAGCACATAGGATAAGCTCTTCTAGTGAATCTCCCCTTAACTATTGCAGGTCATCACAAGAAGAAGTGTAGCATTTGAAGGTATAATGCATAAGGTGATTTGATGTCCTGAGTTAGGTAATTCTGAACTTGGCTGAGTGTCATGGGGTGGTTTTGTTTATATCCTGCTAGCTCTGGAAGACTTATCTAGGGAAATGCCAGACCTTTCAGATTCCCATGGGACACCAGAACTGTCTGTTAGCAAGCTGTATGACTGTTCCTTGAGTTCCATGTCAGACAGGCCTGTTCAGGTCCTAGTGTGGTTGAAATGAGAGAGCTGTGCTGATGGGAGCGTGATGACCCTTGGAGCCTCTCTGGCCAATGACCATATCAGTTTCTCTGACTGCAAGGTTGGTTTCTTCCTGGGAAGAACTTGGTGCTTATACCAGGAATTCGTCTGCCCAGCAGCTCTGTAGACCCCAAGGGGAAAGAATGGTTAAGAAACAGCTTTTTTTCCACCCCGTTCAGTCCAGGCTCAGTAGTGATAGCTGAAGCAGGGCTGTGGGCAGCCCCCTTCTGCCACTGCTTCTGTAGGAACTCTGTGATTCTTAGAACTCCCCTGAGTTTTGGGTTATCAAGTGCCCCTTGTTGCAGCTGCATCGACTGTAGAATGGCTCATTTACCGAGCACAACAACGGTCTCCTGTTTGGGCAGGATTCCACTGGCAGTCCATGGCTGACCTGGAGACCTTTGATATTTTGGCTGACAGACTACTTGTCTGTGCCCTGCTTGGTATTTCCCTGTAAAATAGCTCTAGGATGTCCTTTCTTTAGGAGACATTACCCTTCCTCCCACTCATTCCTGCGTCGAGGCCAAGCATCACTGCATATGCTCTTAGCTGGAAGGTCCACCCCTTTCTGCACTCAGTGCACAAGCCCACTTCCCATTCCTTGCTCACTGGACAGCACAGTCTTCCAGCTCAGAAGGTGTCCCTGGGTTCTGCAGCTGGACACATCTGCACTTCCAGCTTTGCCTCCCAGAGGGGACTTTTTAAATGTACGGTACAGCTGCATGCTGACAGCATCAACACAGTCAGGAGAGGCCCAAGATACTGGGCTCCTTTTTCCAGTGGATCCTCATTTTGCAGCTTTTTATGGATATCTTTGCCCACTGTTAGCCGGAGATGACAAGACACCGGAGGAGTCTGTGAATTGTTCTCATGGGAAGAGCACACTTACCTATACCATACCTGCATTTTGATCTTGTTATTTTGATTTTATTAAAATTACATGGAGTTTTCTTTTTCCTTCTTTTTTTTTAAAGAAAAAGGTTTAGAGAAACATGGAGCTTGAAAGAATCATTCAAGACACACTGACACGCTTCATCCAGTCCCACATCCCTGCAGCAGATCTCAGGTATGTTGAGATAGGCAGATCCAGTATCATTGTTCCAGCTTGAACTCTGCATTGTCACTCTGTGTGTTATGCTGAATTCTGTAGTTTTCCTGTACTTTGTCTTGCTCTCCTTTAAGTCAGATCCAGGATGCTGGTAATTTGCACAGGCTCTGATGGGGAATGCTGAAACAACTATAGTTTAGCATAGCAATCTAGCAATGTCATTTCTTTGATGTCCAAGATGATTTATTTCCTGCCTAGTAATACCCATTAGGATATGGGATTTCCTTCATTCCACAGTGCTCCCAAACAGCTTTCTGAGCAGGATAATCTCTGTCAAGCCTCTCCCTATTTTGAACTCTGCCTGCATGCAGAGATACAGCCACCTTGAGGCTGGAACACAGCAGCTGGTTTTGCAGCTGGTGGCAGCAGTGACACAAGCATGGAGAGCAGCAAGCAGAGAACACTTCATCCCATAGAAAGTGTAACTTAACAGAGTATGATGACCCCACCTGTAACACCAATATAGAACAGCCAGGGTCTTGAGCACTGGGAATCTATTGGTTAGCTCAGCTGAAGCACCCATAGGAGCACAGCCTCTGGAACACACACTGGGGCTTTCATTCAGTGCTGCCCAGGAAGCAAGACCACATGCACTATTTGTCTGTTAACACTTCCCTCTCAACCACTGCCCACCTGCTACTTGGCCTTACAGGTGGTATTTCCTCCTAACATACAGTCCACACAGGTCCTTCTGCTGCTGTACTAGAAAGACACAAGGTTAGGTGGAATGGGGATGGAGACAAAGGAAAAAACAGGCCTGTTGACCCTGCTGCCTGTCTCTTTGTCTCTAGTGGGATGGATGATGTTTTCTTCTCTTACATCACGGGTGTCCTGGAAGAGCTGGGCTCACCAGAGTCCTCTGAAGAGACTTTTGACATGGATACCTTTGTGGAAATGATGGAGGCATATATCCCTGGTTTTGCAGAAATCCACAGGTATGTGACTGTTACTGGTTTGTATGTGAATGCCATGCACCAGGGCCTGGCCCCAAGCCCCTCAGTACTACAAATTCTTTTGTTATACCCAGTTGAAGATGTACAAGTACCAAAACTGAGCTATCATGATAAGTCACTCTTTGCCTGAACAAACAGATGCTAATCCTAATATAGTTTGCAAGTAGGTCCTTGGCTATCTGAAATAGCAGTTGATTTTACTGGGCATGCCATCAAGCCTTGTCTTTCTATAAAACAGTAGCCAAGTAAGATAGGCTAGTGCTTTTATTCCTCATGCTAATTGTACAGCTTCTGTGTCTTGCAGTGGGGATGTTTGTGAAATGATGTTCTCCCTCTCAGAGAGGCTCGGTGAAGCTCGCAACAAAGGTGAGTTACACAAACAGTTTCAGCATAAGAAGATCTGTACATGTTTTTAGTCTTAATATTTGGAGTTGAGCAATGTCACAGAATAAAAGAGGAACTTGTTTGCCACAGTTAGGAACTCACAAGGTAGCCTGAATTGATTGACAGATTTGTGGAGTTTTTTCCAACGTTCAGTCAGGTTTTCCATATCAACAGATGGGAGGCTGGAGTCATATGCAATACTGTCCAAGACGTACTAAAGTGAAAAACACTTGATCAGTTCTCCAGATACCTCTACTGAGATCAAAGCCAGAGTAATAAGAAAGAAGTAGCCGATTCAGGGCTGCTTGTTGAAATTCTGCTGTTGGTTAATTCTGAAAGTGAAGATTTCTGCCTGCCTCTGATAGCCATCTGCCTAAGTGGCACTACCACTGGGCAGCCTTTATCAGGTGCCTCATCAAACAGAGTATCCAGCTGAATACATGTATCACATCTAGACTTTGAGTATCCTCAAAGCTCACTTCCTGTTCATCCATGAACCCTGGCACAGATGAAAATCAGTGATGTGCTCTGACCTGCACTATGCAGGACTGCAGAAGACTACACTGTGCCAATGGCCCTTTCTAACCTCAGCATTCACAGACCAGCTGGATTGCTGTATCAATCAACCCCATGTGTACTTTCCACTACAGAACAGACAGGCTGCAGTGCCTGGATATTAAACCTTCCAGGACATAACCAGTCTGAGTTTTGCTGGTCTAGCAACATCACTGCCATCTTGCCAGAAGGCTACACAATGTAGAATAGACAGTCCTGTCTTTTATCTTACTTGCTGCTTTCTTGAACCTGACAAAATCTACTGCTCTGCTCTGCTCCCCTGCATCCTGCCCTTTGAGGATCCTGATGTAGCCAGCATGTGGAAGGAAAGCACCATCTCAGTCTTAGGACAGAACAAAAGTGAAATGGTTCTTCCTACAGTGAGAAAAAGAGCCTGTAAAAAAAGAGATGCATCAGAGTAACCTGATCACAGGATGTGCTGGCTTGCATACAGTTTGGAGACTACCACAGTGCATTCTCAAGTTTAAAATCGAAACTACACCTCAGTTCAAAGATAGAGCAAATACCAGGGAAATCTTAGAAATGGAAGTATCCACAACCGAAGCAGTAGCAGACCGAGAATTGAAAAGTAGAATTGAATTTGCAAGTAGCCCATGCCCTGTACAGCCTGGAAATGCAGAAGTCAGGCACTCCAGCATGTGCTAGCACTAGCTTCCTGCAGATCAGTGGGAGCAGAGCTGCAGCTATCTCTGCTGAGGGCAGGAGAAACAGTAGTGCTTCCAAGTCTTGTCACTTAAGAAGAGATTTGCTTTGGCACACAATGCACTAGCAAACTAATACCAACAGAAAGCACAGAGCTCTAGCCTTAGTGGGACTGTTCCTCAGGAGATATCACTGTGTCTTTAAGAAAAGCTTGGCCAAAAGGCTCTGGAAAGCAGGAGTGAAGCGCCCTCTGAAGACCTCACCAAGGGCCAGGAGCCTGGAGCTGGAGCCTGCAACGGGGAAAGACTGTGCACTCTAACAGACGGAGCCGGGGCCCAGGTATGAGTACCCCGCAGAGGAGCAGGAACACTGGGGACAGTCATACAGCACTGGGCTACCAGCACCACTTGAGGGCATTTTCCAGCTCTGGAAGGAACCACAGCATAGGCTGTGACATAGCATCACTTGTGTCCATGGTCTTCTCCATTGTATGGCCTGAGCAAGACTGTCAGAAAACTGTGCTGACAGACTGCGAGCCAATGCTCTGGCTCATCCTTTTCAGTGGCTGGAAAGGGTGAGCCAGAGCAATGGCCCTGAGAGCCTGTCCCAGTGCCTTCAGAGATCCCACAGCAGCTACAGGTACTGCAGCACCTTCCACATCAGCCCCACCTTCCTCCCCCACACCCTGCTTGCTATTTCTCCAGTACCGATCTGTTCCTGCTCTGCAGTACAACCGTTCTGTGTCCACAGCCTTCTAGCAAATGCTGCTATGGTGATTCCTTCTGATGTAGCATCAGGTCAGCGTTTAGCAGGCCCTTTCCTTTCTAATCAAAGGACATATAACTTCACAAGGTGGGCAGGAATCAGGCATTCACACCACAGAGTGCAGAAAGCTCACTCCTAAGCATGGCCACACAGATCAGTCAGTTTGCAGTAGCCCTGCTTTAAAGCAAATTGAAATACAGAGGGAGGAGATTAAAGGAGAGTGAGAGGAGTTGGTCTTTCTGAAGACACAGTCCCCTTTTAGTTTCAGGAATCAGATTTATTAATGCTGGTAAGGAGAGCTTTCAGTGACAGGCAAGCTGAATTTCCTGACCATGAAAAACCTGAGGCCCTTTTCAGTAGCCCTCTCCTCACTGCATCCCCAACTTACCTCTGTCTCTTGCTCCAACTAGGAAGGCGCTGACTTGAAGGATGGGGTGGAGCTGCTACTGGAGATGTTTCCAGCCTGTACTGTGAGCCAGGCAGAGAAGGCTCTCGCCATGGCCTTGGGGAACTTGGAAGAGGCAGTGCAGTTAATTGTGGAGGAGAAGGTGGAAATTGGCCCAGCAGATGCAAGTGTGAAGGTACTGTACTGTGACCTGGGTGGCAGTGGGCCAAGGAGCAGGGCAGAGCTCAGGGACATGGAGGTGCCACAGCTGTCTGCTACAAGCAGAAACTGCCTGCAGAAACTTGATGTACGATAAGCCAGGAGGATCAGAGCCTCTCCCTCCCCTGGCTCTCTTAGTATAGGCTGTGTTCACAACCAGGCCAGGACTCCAGTGGAGCTGTGGCTGGCACCCCTTTCCCCAGGGGCTGGAGTGCTCCCCCAGCAGCTGGGTTCACTGAGCTAGTGGGTAGGCTGTGTGCCCCTGTGTTGTGCTATTTACACACCAGCTTGTCTCCTCCCAGGAACTGGCACGGCCCCGCAGAGCGCCCAACCACGAGGAACTAAAACAGGTCATCCTACAGAAGTAAGTACCCAGCAGCAAAGAACCCCTTATTTTGCTCAAAATAAATGAAGAGATGGCAGTTTGGGGAGCAGTGTGGTCTATAAAGAACTAGGGGTGGGTATTAGCTGAACATATCTAAGCACAATCATCAGCTGGGAAAAAGAAAAAACCAACGAAACACAAAAACCCCAGCAAACAAACAAACAACCCACAAAACCTAAACAACAGAACAGGTTTGGTTTGTTTTAGAGCTCTGGCACAGAAACACATTCATCAGCTGTACCAGCTGGGTCACAGCACTGGCTTCGTGCAAGGTTTCAGCCTCCTATAGATACAGTGTAAGGCACGGTGCTGTTAGCTGAGGTCCCGGTTAAAGGTTCAAGGCACAAACACCATTCTGCAGCTCAGGTAACAAACACGTGGTGACTTGTAGACCTACAGTAACTCATTCATACCTCCATTCTTGGAGACAGTCCAAACAAGGTTAAAGATACCTTCAAGAGACTGCCTGTAAAACAGCACTGGGAAGATTAAATCTCAATTGCTGGAGGTGTGAATTCAATGCATTTAAAGGAGCCTCTCTGAAGTCTTCCTATGGACTTCTTGGGAATGAAAGTAGCTTTAGATTAGTTTACCTATATTAATTTCTAAAAGCATTTAATTCTCAGTGGGAGAACCCACACTGGTTTCATCAATCTGCTCTAAGATCTCAGCTTTCAAGAGTATTCTCATGCAGGCATGCAGCTTCCACATGTCTATCCAGCCACATCTTTTCCACTTTACATTCTCCCCAGGGACAGGATAAACAGTCAATGAGCTAGGCAGGATAAAGCAAGGCAGAACAGCATCAGGCAGAAGTAGTAATCCCTGTCCTTGCCCATCTCCTGTGCAGGCTCATTAAGAGTGGCAAGGGAACAAAAAAGCACCAGCTGCTTGTTACGTTTCTGAGAACTTCACTTTAATGACATTTTGGCAACATCCTGTACTTTAAACATCACTCAAGCACAGGTACAGAAAGCAGATCGCCTTAGCTGAAGATACACAAGAGCAACTATACTAGCTACTGAGGGAGAAGTCATGGTCACCTGTGCTAAACCAGCACCAAAATCTCAGAGTACCAACTCAGCAGTACAGCAAGCAAATGCTTGGACCCTGATGTTTCAGTTACATAGGAAATGAGGTGATGCTTTTATCAAGTTGCTTCCAACACAGACCTGTTTCACAGTCAAGTAGTAAGAGGAGTGTGAAAGGAACACCATCATTCAGGGCAAAAGCAGACGGATTGGTCCTATAATCTCACCTAAGTCTCATTTGGCTGCCATCACTTGGACAAAGAAGGAGCAAAGCTGCCCTGATGACAGAGCCACACCAGACCTCAGTACCTCTCTCAGTTCTACAGTGGCTATCAGCATTCTCAACCACCTCAGTTTTCGATACCCTTCACATACAGCTAAGGATGCTACTCCAGGAAAATGCTGCTAGATTCTTACCAGAAGGATGACGTATTTCTTGCCTGTTTCATCCAGAGGGGAACATCAAGTTCTCCTAGCTGCAGTCTAGGCAAGCAGGACACATTACACAGCCAGAAACCAGCCAGGGGAGAGTGGACATAGGCTGTGAGTAGCCCCAGGCAATGTATGGTGAGAGTGTTCACTAAATGCTTCTTGTGTTTCAGATACATGATGGTGGATAGTGCAGATGATCAGAAAACACATCGGCCAGCTCCACCCAAAGAGGTAAGCAGAGCAGTCCCAGCAGTTTGAATGTCCCAAGGTTTATAAAAAAAACCAGGCTGCAAGTCCAAAAAAACAACAGGGCAGACCAAAGGTGGGTCTGTTCACAGAACCTGTCAGTCAAAGAGGGAAAATTAGTTCAGTTAAGGTGCCGCAGGGACTTGTCAGTTCTTACCTTTCCTGACTACCATGGCTCTTGCTCCCCTCCCATCAAATAGCATCCTTCCCAGTTTTGGCCAAGATTCCCAATGCAGACAATGGTAAAGCAGCCTACCACCCACCTTCCATAGTGCAGTTCTGCTCTTGCTTGCCCCCTCCCTTTCTCTAGCAGTGTGGCTGTCCATCCACTTGGTGTTAATATCTTTCCTCTCCAGGCTCCCAAGAAGTTGATCCGCTATATTGACAACCAGGTGGTGAGTACAAAAGGAGAGAGGTACAAAGACATCAAGAAGCCTGAGAGTGAGGAGATGAAGAGAACCTACATCAGCCTAAAACCAGCCAGGAAGTACAAGTTCCACTGACAGCCAGGTCCTCCTGCTCTTCAGCCTTCCACCTCGCTGCCAGGCATGGCAGGATGGATGTGTGGTGCTAGGAATGAGGCAACTCCACCTGCCACTAACTTGAACTAACCTGGAAGCCAGGACACTGCTTTCCAGCTTCCTCAACTAACCTGGCTGAGGAGACTTCTCCCCTTGTGTAGCTATCCTTCTGTCCCCAGAGGCACACCACAGTGGCTCTCCAGGGCCTGGGCATTCTCTGCTATTCCTTGCATGGGATATTTTTAGGTCTGAAATGTGGCATGTGCTTTTGCAGCAACCTTTTTAACAAGTCTTTGTGCACTGTTGCTTTAGTGCCAGTATTAATAAAGATGATGTGAGTTGGTGTGTAGTTCAGCCAGAGCATGCACATGCTTTAGAGACACTGCCTCCAGTCCTTCCTAGGGCCAAAGAGCAGGGTTATCCTCTCTTCCTCTAATTACTCTCTTCATCACGTTCTCAAGATGCAGCTGCTGTTTGATTAACTGCCTAGCGGATAAAAGGGCTTAGGCTCAACTCCAGAGCTGGGCTCTCCCTGCCAACACAATCTGCAGCTCTCTCCATAAACTCCAGCTGATAGAGTCAGTCCTGCCATTTCTCACCACTGTTGAGAGCCAAAGCTCCAGCCACACAACAGGGCGCAAAATACAGTAGCAGGCCTGGGCACTACTAAAATATTAAGTCAGATGCTGGAAGAAACAAATGACGATGACCAACTGCTTTCAGTGACAGCACAGCTAGGTTTGGCATTTTCTGTCGGTCAGACTGCCATTAGGAGCATGTTCCCCCTGAAAACAGCTCTCACCTTGCTCCAGTCTAAACTAGCACGCTAGGCCTGGGCAGACACGCTGCCTACACCGGGGCCATGCTAGTCCTTTGGTGCCGGGCCAGCCAGTGGCTGTGGGCTGGAGCTAGGCTCACTGCCCTCCTCCAGAGCCTAGAGGGGCCTGCCCTCTCCCAAGAGGGGGGCTGGTAGGTACTCTTTCTGCTCCAGCTGGTCTGGTTTATTCCACAGCTCTGCTGGCATGCCCTGCACACCCACCCCAGGGGACCGTCCCCATCAAACGCTCCCCTGCCTTCTGGACAGCTGCCGCTTAAAGATTTAAAATACAACAAATAATAAATCCTATCTATTAGCTGGCCTGACCAAGGCCTGTTCAGCACCATGGTGTTCCTGCAAACCACTCGCTCTTTCCACGCCACTGCAGAGGGAGTTACTTTCCCCAGAGGCACCAGTGAAGTCCACTTATGAACACTGAGTGGCTGCTAAACAGCCCCAGAGGAAAGAGTGTGCCCCACTCAGGCCAGCCTCACCAATGGGACCGACCTCTCCCTCTGTACGTCTCCACAGCAGCCAGTTCTGGCATCCTTCTGGGATCCCAGCATTGTGTCAGTCCCCCCCTCCCCAGCAGCAGCAGTTCTAGATCTGGAGGTTGATGAAAGGGGCAAAGCCAACCACATCCTGCAGCAGAACGAGAGCCCTCTGCAGCGGAGGCTCCACATCCAGCTCCACCCCACGGCTTCGGAGGATGCTCAAGCTGGACTCAGCCACGTTGTGGCAGTGCTTGACCTTCAGCGAGCGCAGCTTGGGACAGTACTCAGCCAGGACCCTGCCAAGAAAGAGAGCACATGCAAGTTCCAAGTCAGGACTCCTAAGTGCACCACTCATGCTCTTCTCTGCTCCCAGCAGCCCAGCACTCATGACTGTGCCACACACACCATCCTTTGGGGACAGCACCATGAGATAGAGTCAAAGGACATCTGGATCCCAGACCTATCCTCCATGATATGCTGGGAAATTTGCTGTCAATAGCACACAGTGCTTCCCCTGAAGGGCCTGCTAGTGGCTTCTCTCCCAGATTAAGCTCTCATTGCTTTCAGCGTGAAGAAATCTGACTTTCATCTCTGCTTCTCTGCCTCTCCCCATCCCAGATACCTGCCGTCCCCACCCTGGCTCCCCGTGTTGCTCAGTACCTGATGGAGTCATTCTTGACTCGCAGACACCCCGTGAGGTCCAAGTGCTCCAGCTCTGGGCAGCACTTGGCTGTCTCCTCGACTGCCACGTCGCCCACATTGGCATTGACGGCCAGCGACAGAGACTTGAGCCTGCTGCACTTCTGCACCAGGTAGCAGATGGCCTCGTCCTTGAGCTGGCGACAGGCCGTCAGGTCCAGCGCCTCGAGCGCCTTGCAGTGGTCAGCCAGGCTGCGCAGGGCCAGGCTGTCCACCCACTCGCAGTGCGCCAGCGAGAGCTGCCGCAGGTGGGGGCAGCTCAGCGAGATGGCCACCAGCGCGTGGCGGCTGAGCTGGGCGCAGCCCTTCAGCTGGATCCGCTGCAGGTGGTGGTTCTGCCCAATGACCGGGAGCAGCTCCCGGTCCGTCAGCCAGTCGGAGCAGTTCTGCAGTGCCAGCTGATGCAGAACTTCGTTGTCCTTCAACAGGTTAACAAAAGCGGCTCGAGGGATGGCAGGTCCAATCTGCGTGGGGAACCCAGGAAGAATGAGGCGTCCCCCCAGGGTTTCAGAGAAGCCTCACCAAATGCTCTCTCCCCTCCTCTCTTCTGCTGTGACAATGGTGACCAAAGCCATCCCCTGTCCTCATCCCAGGGCAAACCCTACCACCAGCATCTGCTCACCTCGTGCCAAGGCTACTGTCACAAGCTAGATGATACTCTGGTTTCTCCATCCCACATCATCACTTCTGCATTTATATACTCATGAGGAGCTCCACACCTCTGTTCTCTAAAAATCTCTTTGCTAGACCACTCTGAGTCCTCACAGAATAGCAGCTACTCCAGTCTTTCCCAGTTCCAGGCAGTGGCTCCCAGGAATAGCACAAACTTTCCCTGAAGACCACGCACAGAGTTATCTCACATCAGACCCAACCTACTGCACAACCTTCACGAGGACATGCCCCTTTCAAAACTTGTTTCTGCCAACCAGTGCCCCATAATGGCTTGGGTGGAGTTTCCAGGCCTACTCCTCCCAGGGCCTCTTACTCAAGACACTGGCATTGCTGGGCCCTGAATCACTGCCTCTCCTCCCTGAGCCCATCTGTCCAGTTTGACACCCAAACCATTAACCCAAGCTCCTGAGCAGAAACTACCCTCCTTGCCAAGGGTTTCTTCTCCCTACACAGACTGATGCTCCCCTCTTAGTTCCAGAGCAGTGGGACATCTGTATCCTCCCCCAGCCTCAGAGCCATCCAATACCTGGCTTGAGTCAAAGCAGCGCATGTTGGCCAGGTACAGCTGGATGAGAGACTGGAATGACTTGCTGACCCTCTGCAGGCTCAGGAGTTGCTGCAGTGGCAGATGACAGAGGATATGTGGAACCAAGATGTCTTCCCAGGGCAGGTCCAGGAGGCATCCCCTGGTCGGGGTCACACTCATCATCAGACACCAGAAAGCCAGGCTACTGCAGGAGCCAGGCAAGATCAGCTCACACCTACTGCCGGGTGCCTCTAGGAGGAACAGCCAGAAAGGAAGACTCAGACTCAGCGACGTTTCCCACAATCAGCCCACAGGGAACAGCCCCCTGGCCAGCCACCAGCAGGGCACGTGCCTGCCACCTGCATCAGCACCTCCCCAGCCTGGGACGTTCACTGCTCAGGCATCCGAGTCTACCTGCCCGCAGTGCCCTCCAGGAGAGCTTGGGTGGGGCTTTCCATCAGCTGCTGAAGGAGGCCCTGTCCCTCAGCGAAGCAGCAGGACGCTGCTGCAGCGTTACCGCGCCAGTCGCACAGCAGCTGTGCCCAGCATTCACGTCCGAGCATCGCTCTACCTGTCAGCCAGTCCCTGCAGCCAGTGCCGGGCCACTCGGGCACCCTGCAAGGGGGAGAGACCAGGCACTTCTCCGTTCCGCGGGGAGAAACAAGGCTCCGGGCTCCCCGCGGGGAGCCTCCCTCCGAGGAGCGGCCGCTCAGCACCTCCGCGGAGAGGAGGCCTCGGGCCGCGAAGGGAAGGAGCAGAGGGGTCCCGGCAGCCCGGAGCCTCCCGAGCTGCGCCTGGAGGCCGCGGCTACACCCGGCCCCAGCAGAGCCCGCACCTGGGGGGAGCCCCGCCCGAGGCCACTCCTGTCCCACCGCCCCAAGGGGTCTCGCTCGGCCCCA
>VZRX01018096.1:0-11968 GCA_013398075.1 Notiomystis cincta | reverse complement strand
GGAAAAATATTCCTCCTCAACTCATCCATGCTTCCCCCCTTAACTGAACAGATTAAAGTCAGAATCCGATTATTCATAATTAATCTCTGGGCATAACAATGTTTTTATTTCAGCTTCAAAGGAATTATTTCACAAGATTTTTTCTGTGTCTTTTATTTTTCATGGCTAATATGCTGCCCCAATTCTACAGCCAGTGGTGAAATGCAAGGGTTTTCTACATTTTTATATATTGGCAATAAATTGCAGTGAACACAAAAGACAATTGTTGCCTTCACATAAGATAAATTCAAAGATCAATACTTACCATACTGCAGCAAACCTGCACCATGGTGTATGTGTGCACACACAACCCTCACCCACTTTCCTGCTGGAATAGATGTGGCTGGAATAGCTTCTGCAGTGCTGCTAAGAGGAATGACATTTATGGCCTAGATAGATAAACAAGGTCTCATTATTCACATCCATTTTTCAGCCAAAAACATAACTATCTAAAACTCAAGTGGAAGCACCTTTTACCTCTCAGGGAGGATTTGGTGAGTGTTTAGAGTCTTTGCATTTCATCACTTTAATTTTCTAATTCTTGCTTTTAGTTTCAATGGCTACCAAAACATTTGATATGCTACATATCCTACTGTTGTTTCCTTAAATCCTAATGCTGAACTTTGAAGGCAAGACAAAGCTGTTGCATGTTTGGCTCTCACTCTGAAATGTGGCTGAAACACCTTGCAAGCCCAGAAACCACAAGGCAGTAACGTGTTTGTAGCTAAACAATATTAATGCAAAGCAGAGTTCCCCTGCACAGGGCACTGGTGAGGCCACACCTCGAGTCCTGTCTTCAGTTCTGGGCCCTTCATGACAAGAAAGACATCTGGGGGCTGGAGCAAGTCCAGGGAATGGCAACAGAGCTGGTGAAGGGTCTGGAGCACAAATCCTGTGAGGAGTAGCTGAAGGTGCTGGAGGTGTTCAGCCTGGAGAAAGGAAGGCTCAGCAGGGACCTTATTGCTTTCTACAACTGCCTGAGAACAGGCTGTGGCAAGGTGGGGGTCAGTCTTTCCTCCCAGTTAAAAAGTGACAGGATAGGAGGAAATGGCCTCAAGTTGTGCCAGGTGAGGTTTAGATTGGATATTAGGAAATATTTTTTTCACTGAGAGGGTGGTCAGCATTGTGACAGGGTGCCCAGGGAAGTGGTTGAGTGACGGTTCTTGGAGGTATTTAGAAGATGTGTGGGTGCAGCACTGGGGAAAGGGTTTAGTGGTGAACATGGTGGTGCTGGGTTAGGCTGGACCTGATGATCTGTGGGGAGGTGATGGTAGCACCACAAAGAAAATGAAAGTGAGTGTAGGAGGTTGCGGCACAGAGAATGCTGAAAGTAAAGCAAGGGTGTTTGAAGTTGTGTGGCTTAAATCAGCAAACTGGTCAAAGAATCTGAGGAATGAACTGAATTGTTCAGAAGAATGGTTGCACTATCATGCATTGAGTAGATCGGGGATGAAGGGTGAAGAAAAGGAAAAGCACATGGTGTTCACCCACAAAGGAGCATTACAAGTTGTGTCAAAGCATTAACAATGAAAGCAAATGTTGAGACTGGAATGCCCGTTCCTTTCCTCCAAGAGGCGAGGCCAAACATTTCGTTCGCCTTTCATGCAACAAGATAGAACGTGAAGAATACATTTTAAAATCATCTAAGCTTACATGTGCCATTTCCAGTCTTCCATTCATAACATTTCATTTAGAGTTTGTTTTCCTGGTGGTGGGAAGAAGTCCTCCATTTTTCCTATGCTCATGGCTGAGCTCCCAGACTTCTCTCGGCAGCCTGTTACTATAGAGACAAAGAAAGAAATATATACATCTATCATGTCACAGTGCTAAAGAACACCTGGTGGCAACAGCAGAACAAAGGAAAGATAGAGCTGTTGCTCTCCCTAGCAGTGTTATATACACATGGTTACAGCAGGTACTCCAAAACAAGAATGTCTTTATCAGTCTCCATTTTCCAGTGGGATGAGATGCAGCCACAGTGGTGAAGTGAGAGGCTGTGCAATGGTACAGCCTTTTAAGATGGGTATCAGTTGACCCAAACTGTGGGAAGGGCTGTAGAGATGCACAAGTACTGCCTGCTAGCACAAGAACATGTACTGTAACACTCAGCACTAATAAGGGGGGGAGAGTTGGGTTTGCAGTCCCCTTAAAACCATAGCTTGGCAGATGATTTATCTCATTACATCTGTGCTGAGCTATAAGGTCTTAACAAGCAGTTGGCTGTGATCCTGTAGCTCTGCCAGTAAATCTGCCCTCTCATCCACTATTCAGTTTTTTCCCTGTTATTAACTAATGCTCTCTCAGGACAACTCTGCCTCTGGTTTTCACACTCTAAGAACACTCTCCTTCCTCTTGGTACAAAAATGCTGAGGAAGTTTATGTAAGTTATTAGGACTGTAATTTTTGTTTTTACTTTAATGTTCATGCTGCAGACAGGAAACAAATGTCTTACAAGCCTCCCACACTAGTGTCTGTAAGCATATTCAAATACTAATCCATTCTGACACTGTCAAGGGCAACAACCTATTACAAGGGTGAGACTACTACCTCTCAGCAAAGCTGCAGCTCTTGATGGTACTGAGTTGCAAAGGAAAGCTCATCTGGATTTTTCTGTGAGTGGTGGAACAGTCTCAACTGATCCATATTTTTGTTCTAAATCAGGATGGGGTTAGCAGACTTTAAACTCAGAGAAGCATGAATTAAAAGATCTAGTATGAAAGCATGGGGAAATAAAAGGTCCATCTTAGTGTCAATTCCTATTTAGACCATAGTTTAGCCACCCACATAAAATTATATTCACTGCAATTTGCACTTCTTATAACTCAGTAAGAAATTACAAACAGACCAGTTATCCCAAAGGAACATGACATAGATTATAATGCACGCTCAGAGACACATTTCTATTTCCCTTCTCCTCTACATTTATTTATTTTTGTGCACAGTGAGGTACCCTGGCCTAGTAAATGCTCTTGCTCAGCAATTGCCTGGATCATTAAAAGCTGTAGGAGTTTGTTCAGCCAAATGCTAAAAGCTTCCATTTCTTCTCTTTTGTTTTAGGGAGATTCATTCTTAGTATGAATATTCATTCTTAGCCACGGGAATAAAAATGAGCATATGAATGCTGCCACAACAGCTACAAACAACCTTTGCCATGGAATATCTTGCAATTAAGTTTTGAGGTGGTTTTTGTTGTTGTGTTTGGTTGGTTTCCTTTGGGGTTTTGAGGGGGTTTCTGTTTGGTTGTTTTTTTTTTCTCCTACATTCCACAACATGTATGTCAGACACAGCACTCCCTGCATAGCTGTAAGAAAAACTGGTTAAGAATATGTGAGATTTTTAAATATTAGAAGCAAACTCTATAAACACACGTTTATGTGTGAAATTTATGTATTTTACAGATACAGTATTCATCTAGAACAGCCCAAACATTTAGTGGATTAGGTCTCCAGTCACAACCATTTTATCTCACTTATTTATATTATAATCAAGCCTATCTGTTCATCAGCCAACATCCACACAGAAGTGCAGATGAAACAAAGTACTTATTAGGTTTTCCTTTCTTTTTGAAATATAAATCCTTTGCTGTAGAAGAGCAACACATTTAAACAGTGTTTGTTCCGCAGTAACCACAGGCAGTTTATGTTACTGTAGCTGCTTGCATAAAGCTTCTTCCTTATCCAAGACCCCAGTCTTCTCCAGCAGGAAGGAAGATGCACTGTTGGTGCTGGTTTCAGTGTCTCATCAAGAGCTTTATTAGTGGCTTGGAATGGAGTGGATGTTGGAATGAAGAGAGATGGATGTACACACAACAGGCACAGAAAATGTGATGGAGGGGAGTACAAAAAATTTGGGAGTTAAAATTACCAAAGGCAGTTTTATCCTGCAGTGCTGCAGAACCATCTCAGTGCACAAATCAGGAAAGAAAAGTGTTAAAACTACTTGAGCATCAAAAGCACATAGGTGTTTTTAATAAAAAGCACTGTCTAGCAATGCTTGTTTGATGAGACCTCATCAGCTGCGCAATGATGGCTCTGGCCAAAGGCTGGACCTAGAGAATATCCTAGAGAATATGGAGATAGTTTAAAAAATAATTGCAATATTTCAGAAGGTAGAACTGTTCCACATTGATCAGAATGAAATTAGAATTAGAAACTACGGGGAATTAGAAATCACAGAGTTAGGAAATGCAGTTCAGCCGTCAGTGCTGACAAATCCATGTCCACATGAGGTAGCTGGGAAGCTGCCATTGTGCTTCTTAGCATGAGAGATTGGAAGTTGAAATCTCCTCATTGAATTCCAGCATAAATACTTACACTCTGGATATATCTCTGCAGCTGAATTACAAGCATTCCTCAGTTCTTCCTCTACATTTTTATGCTGTTAGTGAATTTACTTCATTCTAGTGAGCAAGGAGTTCCTTTCAGCACAGGATGAAATGATAATTCCCATGCCTTCTCTTCAAGTCTTTGGAGATTCGTCAGGAAGGCACAGGACAGAATGAATATCATGATCTCTGCTAAGACTCTATTTACCTGGGCTGCCTCTCAGAGACCCAAGGGGTGCTGGCCTGTAAGAATCTTTATTTTCCAAATGCAAATTGAAAATATGTTTGGGTCACATTTGCAGGATTTTTTTATCTTATCTGTAAAATATAAGTTGGCAGTTCATACTCATGCCCTATTCCTCATGATTTCTCATAGTTCTTTCCTTTACTGCATTTTGTTCAAAAATAAAAAATGACTGCATGAAACAGCGTACAGAAGAAAAACTCTGTCAATAATTCCATAAATAATCCACTTACCAGGAACAATACTGTGGANTGCTTTAGAAACTGAAGATCTTCACTGACTGCTGGCATTCTGAGATGCTGCATCTTTCCAAAAAGGAAAAAAAAGGATAGCACATAATAAACTGTCATATTAATTTTTAAGATTCCATTAATTCTTTATTTGGATTGGTCAGTTAGCAATATTCACTGAAACAAAATGTTGTTTAAAAATACATTGATTTATGGTCATTATGTATCTATCCAACCTCTCAAGAAGTGTAAGGTAAGGTTTCATCTTTCTTATTGATAGCAATCATTATGCCCTAGTGAGTAACTGAACATCTCAAGGAATTCATTAGAGAATCAGAATCTGTTTTGTATCTGTACTGGAAGAATTTCTCACTATATGCTGTTTGTGAAAAACAACAATACCAAACTCAAGAGCAATGTTTATTGTTTGTATCACCTAAAAATAAATTGTATTCCATACTTGTTGTGCAACACAGAAAAAAAACAAAATGCTGTTTATTCTAAGTATAGTACTGTGTTTGTACAAAAGTACAAATCATTCTGAACATCAGTGACAACATCAGCCACACACAGTAGTTAACAGAAATAACAACTAAAATTCATGGAAAGATATCAAGTAATCAACAGACATTGTGACTACAGAAAAGCTGCTCAGGGGTGTATATGCCAGCTTTTAAGAGACTTCTTGAGTGGGGGCATTAACCCCTGCTAAGGCTGTGCATTTCTGCATGCAGTGAGAGGCTGGAGAGCGCTGCCTGTGCAGTTTAGAGCTCCACTGCCACAGCCCCTGCGAGGCAGGCAGGGATTGTGAGCCTTCCCTGCTCATGAAGAGAAGAATTGTCTGGCTCTGGCACTGGTGTGATGCTTTGTGCTTCCACATCCTTTACACTCCTGGAGACAGAGTACTCCAGTGAAATAATGTTGTCCATGAGATGAGGCAATCGCTTGGAAGCTGTTTGACTGAGAACAAAGGTTACAGTGACAACTAAAAGTCGGGATTTTAGACCACCTTTATGAGAACAGTGGATTGCAATCCCAAAAAGCCCAAGGTTTGTGTCTCAACAGAATAAGAAGGTGAAGATACTACATGATCTTCTGTACACAAACTTCCCAATGGCACCTGTGAGCATTTGCAAGGTCTGTAACAATGGATCAAAATAAAATTAAATTTGCATCTGTTGAAAAGAACAAATTTTTCTGTATTCACCACAGTATCAATACTTATTCCATAAAGCATATTTATTTTATAAGCTAAGAGGGGAAGAAGATAATTAGGGAAATTCCTACTTGTACCTTCAGCAACCTGAGAAGCAGATAAAATCAGCTCACAGATGGTGTCCTTATTGGCTCCTGCTGAGTAGTGTTGTTCTCTGTGGACCTTCTCTGGTACAGAGGACTGAAAGTCAGCAAATGCTTATATGCAAACCAGGAAGAATACTATTTGTGTTGATGTTGAAAGAGGCTTCTCAAAGTCATATGTACATGTAAATATACATAAGTGCACATTTAAACATTTTTCCTGCCTTTATAGTCAGGGAAGGCTTTCTGGGAGGGAATATGCATTAATTTCTGCAGAAATACTAAAACTTCTTCTGCTATCATTCAATATCAGCCAATGCTGCTTTAGAAAAAATAGAATAACAAATATTTACTTATTTGATGAAATGAATGCTGAAATCCTCAACACATCTGCTGGTGTAAACATCAACAGGTAAATTGAATTTCCATTCACAGTCTCACACAAAATACAGCATTATGGATATTAAGTGGGACAGCACAGTCATTTCATGTTTTCTCTATGGGCAGATGTTTGCTGAAATGGACCTTCATTATTTGATCCTATATTGAATTCTAAGCAGGACAAATTACATATCTGAACAGCTCTTGGCAGATTCAGCATCATGGGCAATAAGCCCCTTGCAGGTGTAAATACTAGGTGGGCTAAACAACCACTGCATGCTGTGAAGTACTACTTGCTGTATGCAGATAATTACCTAAATAGCAAGCTAGGTAATTTAAAGGCATATTTATATTTATACAGGACTTCAAGAGCAATACTGGCAGCAAGGAAGTGCTGATTTTATTGCAGCCAGGGGAAGCATACTTAAATGTCCCTGGACTTCAGGACGTTAAATCCAAACTAAACAGGCAAAATATATGTTTGCATTACAGGCCATTAGAAAACATTTTCTATTTTCAATTCTGCTTCTGGCTGGTGTGACTTGATCAGAAACATACACATAACTGGACTTCTGATATATTTGTGTCTGTGAGGGGAGGTTCTCAGCTGGAGTAAACCTGGAACATATAAGGAGAATTTTCCAGGTTCTGCCACATTAAGTGAAGGGAGCTTCATGGCAGTAGGCAAAATTAAGAAAGACTAAATAATAATAATTGACAGGAAGAAAGACTAAATAATAGAGTTATTTTGTCTCTCTTCCCAACTCCTTTACAGAATAAGAATTAATATTTCATATTAGTGTTGTATTTCTAACAGCACTCTAACAGCTTCTTGAACGCTATTAGTGAGACAAAACTAACTCTTTCACAGAGAAAGTTGGTGTAGAAGACAAAGTTAGACATGGTACTAGAAGGACTGCTTCATTTATCCTGCAAAGCTCCCTAGAAGCTGTTTTGTTGAGCTGCTTCACTGAAAAACTAAACCTCTACAACTGTTACACAGAGTTAAATTATTTGGTTTCAAATGTCAGCACCATTATTTGTACAGTATAAGGCCACCATGAACTCAGTGTTTTCACTGATTCTGTCTTTAAAAGATCTGTTCTCTGTGTATCTTGAAGCAAACAAAGTGGCTTATGGTCAGCTAGACCTACCCAGCCAAGGCCTGGCTACTCATCTGAGCAACCAAGTTTACCTGGAATGCTGAGCAGCACACTGCTAATCTTTGAGTCTGACATTCTGACCTTGTCACAGAGCTCTGAACCCGGAGCAAGATGTGCCATTTGTCTAATTCAGAGTTGAACTTGTAACACAAAAATAGTTAGCACTCAGCTAAATGCTGTGACCACCAATCACTGTTCTTCCTAGGTTTCATACAAGTGGAATACATATAAATATTTGCACAGACATGTAAACAGATGCATTAGAAAGAAGGAACACACATTCGTAACAGAACCATGTCCTTTCAGAGTTTGCACCGTGGAAATCAAGTGTCTTTTATGTCATCTGGTTGCCCTTGAAAGTCCTTGAAAGCATAATTAAAGTCAGCTAACTGACATTTTTGCCATTCTCTGTACGTTTCTTTTCCTCTGCTCACAGAACCAGGCAAGTCTGCAGTGCCTACATGCACGGTGATCCACCACGGGGAAGTCACACAAAAGGATGGTTTGAACCCAAAGCAGGCATTGCTTTGATGATGGCAGAGATCCTCCACTGTTACAGGCACTGGTATCTGGGAAGAAAAGCTGGAAATTATTTGGTGGCTTTGAGAAGGGAAAGGGAGGCGAAAAGGGAAAGGGGAAAGGGAAAGGGGAAAAGGGAAGGGGAAAAGGAAAGAGAAGGGGAACTCTGGTGCAAACTGCACTGCAACAGCAGTGACAAGTGTCTCAGTTCTTTTGCATTGACAGAAACCTGCTCTGCCAGTTACTGAGGCAACAGCAAGGCATCCCATGCTACATGTGCAACAATATTTATGTGCTTCTCATGGACCTGTGGTGGGGCAGAGCTCCAAGGTGCACTTGAGGTTCCATACTCAATGGAAAAGAAGAGCTTGGTAACTCAGGCTATGCTGCACAGCCATGCTCCAGCACTGCCTGTCCTCCAGACTAGAGGTTATGCAAGCAAAGCAGCCAAGTGAGCACAACCTAATATCCTCTTCACACCAGCAGTACTGATTGGCTTTAATTTAGCACTGTGTTAACTACTCACACCGGAGCTCACTTCTAATTGAGTATCTTGGAAGCCAGAGCAGCGCCTCTTTCTGTCTGCCCTACAACAGCAGCTTTGGAAAGGCTTTCAGAGCAAGCACACTAAGTAGCACAACAGTTTAAGCAGCCAAGAAAATACTAGGGATTACACAATTACCTCTAGCCACACTCCTCTCTGGAAATTAGGAGTCTTACTCAGTCAAGTCAGTGAAAGGCAGCTCCCAGCTCCCAGTCTGCAGCATGGACCACAGCCTGGTGTGTTCTGAAGATGCGGCTCTTCCTAGAAGATAAGTCCTTAGAGAAAACTGGAATTTCTTATTTCTTGAGGAGACTGACACCCACAGCTCTCCCCTTGAAACCAGGGACTCAGGCTGGTGCGCTGTTCTGAAGAAGATGGTATCCACCCTTCCTTTTAAAACCATTAACTTTGAATGAGAGAATGAATCTCTTTCTTAGGGTGCTTAGGCAGAACAGGGTAAGTTCTGAACCTCAGGCATCACTCTAAGGGCTCCTTAGGGCTCTGCAATCAAACATAAAGATATCACAAAGCCTCCGAGCTGCTTTGAAGCTTGTTTAAAGCAGTTTCTTAAACTCTTCCCTAGGCTACTGCTACAGACAGCACAATGGGCCTGGCAGGTTTGCTACAGCTGCCTTGATGTTCTTAGCAGGGGCTGAAACCCAGGCAAACTTGCAACCCAAATGCTTATTGATACGAAGACCTAACTGTTCAAGGGAGCATGCAGGAGCTCAGCAAAATTTATGACAGGTTAGGAGTTTATGCTCTGCATTAAGAATCAGGTATTTTTGATTTTGCAGGTCTTTTTGATTTTGCACTTGTGTAGTGTTTATGTGTTCAATGTATCTATTCTCTGTCTCTCCTACAAAACAGCCAAAATCAAGTTAACTAAAGCTCCTTTGCCACAGACTTTAGCTTAAGCTGATTTCAGTGCAAGGCTGACTAGAAGAGATTTTACCTAAACCCAGTACAGGATAAAAATGTTAAAACAGGAGCACAGAAAAGGAGTGGTACTGAAAATCAATGGTTGATTCTTATACAGAAAAGCATTTTGTCAGTGCAAGAAAACAATTCAGTATTTTCTTCAGTCTAGGGTTATAATGGTATTTTTCATATTCTGGGGTGAATGTAAGAGTTAAGATAATGTTAAAGAGCAAGTTAAGATTCTTAACTGATTATTAAACAAAACTTGTGTTGGTAGAGACAAACCTCAAAACAGGGCCTACTATCACAAAATTTCAGTACAGCTTTCCAACATAAAACTTACTTTAACAGGAATATCTTATTTTAGAAAATATAATGGGACTAGGAGAATGGGTTAAGGCCAGAGACATCTTTCTCCCCTCGCTGTTGTCTCTAGAGATGACTTATGATAATGTGGTGCAAATATGCAAGCACAGGCACACTCAAGCACCATGCAATCCATGTTGTGTTCATGTGCAAAGGCTGTGTAGTAAGTAAATCCTAAAAGCTAGAGTAGCACTAGGGACATGAGCTGTAGAATTCACAAGACCCCTTCACCAGCACCAGTAAGCACAGAAGAATTAATCTGAGGATCTTACTCAACAGTACCCGAAATTATGAAAGGAAGTTAATATATTTTATTGGTTTAATACAGTTGATGGGGACACTTTAAAACGAGTTGCCTCCAATTGGTTTTAACCAATCCCTTTCCAGCATTAAGGAGAAACAAACACGAGTAGATACACCTGAAAAAACCCCAACAGGTTATCAACAAGCAAAAGCAGGTGGCTGTGGTGACCACGTGGAGCGGGGCTGCTCCGCTTGTCCCAGCACGGTGCTGCGGCTGCAGACAGGGGTTGCAAAATTCCGGCCTGAGACAGTTTTTGATTGGGAAATGCAGCTTCTAGAGTGGGTACTGTTGAGAGTAGAGGCAGGGAAAAGGCAGGAGGCAAAGGGAGCCGCAAAGAGAGCCTCTGCCTCAGTGCCTCAACTTCCAAAGAGACCGCGGCACCGCCAGGCCCTGCCCCACCCGTCCGTTTTGTGGCTGCAGGGCCTGAAAGGGACGGTAACAACTTTGGGCACAGAGAGATATGGAATACAATAACATTTTGTGTTACCCAGGACATATGTTTGAACACTCTGCTTTTTCTGTCACATATTCCCAAATATTGACTCTGAACCTGAATTGACGGGACCTGTCCAGCTATCGGATCAGAGAACCACAGCCTGGTCGAAGCTGGAAAGGACATCAGGAGTGGAGGTCATGCAGCCCAACCCCCTGGTCAGGCAGGGCCTCCTGCAGCCTGTTGCCCAGGGCCATGCTCTGGCTGCTTTGGATGAGTGGAGCCTTCAGAGCTTCCCTGTGCAGCCAGTGCCCTTGCTCAGGCACCCTTCAGTGTGAAACAGGTCCTCTGGTGTTCAGAGGGAACCACCTGTGCTTTAGCTTGTGCCCACCACCAGTTGTTCTGTCTGTGTGACCTCCCTTCAGATATTTGTACACACTATTGAGATCCCCCCTAAGCCTTCTCCTCTCTAGGCTGAAGTCTCAGCTCTGTCCTTAATCACGGGAAAGGTGCCCCGGTGTCCCGAACATCTCTGCAGCCCTTTGCTGGGCTTGCAGCAGTAGGGCCACGTCTCCTTGGCCCTTGGGAGCCCACGGCAGCACCCAGCACTCCAGGCGCGACAGCCGCGATGCTGAGGGGAGGGGCAGCCTCCCCTCCCTCCACCTGCCGGCAGCACCGCTCCTGCTGCAGCTCAGGACACCCTTTGCCTTCCTTTCCACACAGCCAAACTGCCCCTGTCTCTTCCACCTGGCGTCTCCTAGAGACAAAAAGAGACCCGGCCTCTTTTTTGCAAAGCTGCTTCCCAGACACTTTGCCCGGAAAGAATTTCTTCTGATGAAGAACCAGACTTCCTACGGAAAACTCTCACGGGTGAACTGCATAACACCACCAGCAGTGGCAATCGCCACATTGCTGTAAATTTAGTTGCCAGTACTCTACAATTACAGCATCCAGCATGTCTCCCCAGCGCCACAGCTGAGAAAGCTCCAAAGCCAGTCTGTGCTCTTGCTTCAGGATTCCCACTGCTGGAGGATTTGCAGCAGTAGCAACACAGTGGCGAGAGATTGATTGCAAAAGATCCTCACTTCTTCGGGGGAATCGTCCAGGGAGAAAAATACCGGCGTCTTCAATTTCCACTCGCACTTCAGGAAAGTCTAATGCAAAGTCAGACAACACCCACCGCCCACCGCCCCCTCTCCCT
>VZRX01018095.1:0-20574 GCA_013398075.1 Notiomystis cincta | reverse complement strand
TTTTTCTTTTCTCTTTTTCTTTTCGGGGCAAGATTGGCTAATCGCAGCCAGGCAAAAATAGCTCTGCAGCAAATCAGCTGCTGGAGAGCTGCTGTCCCACATGCAGCAGCTTCTGCCCTATTATTCCAACGCTTCCAGCGGGGAAGCGGCTGGAAAAGGACAATTTATTTATTTTTATTGCCAGTAGAACCCAGCTGGCTTTCCCTCGTTTGCCTGGGGGCTCTTTGGGCTCTGTCTCACATCATTCCTGCTTGAATCCCTCTGGAGGAGGCTGGGAGTTTGTCCCAAGGGCTCCGGCCTCACATCCCTTTGCCTCTTCCCAGCTTCCATTTCCAAGGCATTTTCCTGGGTTTGGTGGTGCTGGGGCCTTTCCAGGAGAAATTTCCCTGCAAGGCTTGGCCGTGGCTGGAGGAAGTTTGCTGCTGGCACGGGGAGTGTGGGACAGAGCTCCCAGGTGAGCCTCGGGTTGGTGCCGAGGTGCCCAGGACCAGCTGTATCCCGGATTTCCTAGGGAGCTCTGGGACAACATTTTCCCTTCTAAACCTTGATTTCCTTTCTACCCTCTCTGAGCAGCCTGGCCTGCTGGAAGGAGTCCCCACCCTTAGAAGGGAGATGAGTTTTAAGGTCCCTTCCAAGCCATTCCATGATTCCCATCCCATCCATCCCTTTCTTTTCTACTCTTCTCTCTCCTTTTCCTCCACTGTCAGCCCGGGGGGAGCCTGAGGCTGGCACAGACCCAGAGCTCTGCTCTCAGAGGGAAATGAAATCCCTCCTGGGAATGCCAGGGCTGGCTGAGCCCCTCGGGAGCCAGCGGAAGGACAAACCCCGTCCTGTGGGATGCAGCACAGAGGGGCTCACACAGGGATGCAGCTGGGGCTGGGATGAACAGAGCCAGGCTCATCCCAGGGGAACAGGAGCCCCTTTCTCCGTGCCTGGGAATACTGGGGCTCTGTGGGCTGCAGCTGGAGCGGGCTGGGACAGCCCTGAAAGCCCCTGGGCACCTGCAGCTGCTCCGGGCTCCCGGCGGGATCCAGAGCCGGCTCCTGGAGGGGTCAGGCTGGGGAGGGACCTGTGCAGACCCCCAGTCCCAGCCCAGGCGGGGTCACCTGGAGCAGGTGGCACAGGAATGAGTCCAGGTGGGTGTGGAACCTCTCTGGGCAGCCTGGATGTGGGAAGGAGGCTGGGAATGGGGGTGGGTGTGGGGAACTGGGAGCACTCAAGCTCACGGGGATGGGTTTTGGCACCTCTGTGCAGCTGATGAGGTGGCTCTGAAGGTGGAAGGTGCCACTTTGGCACCTCCTGTCACCCACACACCTCGTTCCCCCCAAGGCTGGCACCCATTCCCAGTGGGATTCATTGCATCCCAATGGCTCCACTTCCTGTGGCACAATCCAGCACTGCTCTGTGATTCAGAGGCTGGGAAGGAGTCCACAAATGCAGAAATACACTCCCATGTGCATCCATCCCTTCCTGTATCCCTACAGCCATCCTAATCTCCCTGTGCTCCACACCCAGCTCCTTTCTCTGCTTCCCACACTCACACAGGGCTGCCAAAAGCAGCCCGAAATTTTTGATTCTCTTCAAAAATTCTGAATTCCCATTGGAGTTCGGGCTCCTGCTGCCTCTGGGGCTGTGGGAAGGACCCTCCCACTCCACACCCTGATGGTTCCTCACAGGAAGAAACAAAATTCTCCTGGTTTTTTGGGGAACACACCTGGGGAAGTCCTCGTCTTGCCATTCCTCCTTCACATCCACGTTCTCCATCCGCAGCGTGGCTTCCGTGGTTCCCATGGCTCTGGGGAGGGGCTGGATCCCTCCAGGAAGGGCTCAGGCTGGAAAGGGGAGGCAGAGAGGTTGGCATGGAGCATCCTGACCTGGCAGCAGCTGCTCTGGTGCCACACTCCTTGGAACAGCAGTGTGAGAGCCACTTGTGTGGGAAAAGTAGCAAAACACGGGATTTTGGGGCTCCTGGACATGTTTTGGACCAGCAGGAGGGGGTGAGGTTGGCCCAGTGGATCTGTTGTGATCCCAGCTCATCCCCTGGGGAGCAGCACTGTTACCCACACGTTTTCCCCTTGTTGCTTCTCTCCCAGTCCCAATGTCCAGGAAAATCCCGCTCTGCTGAGGGAGGGAGATGTGGCTGGGAGGGGAGAGCAGGGCCAGCTCCTCCCAGGCTGCCTCGGGAGATTCCCAGATCCCACATTTCTGCATTGCATGGAAGGCACCAGAGTCTGCCGAGATTCCTGACCCTGCTGCCACAGCCCTGAGGAACCACATCCCTGCCTTGCTCCAGGTGAACCAAACCAGGCTCCAAAACCCTGGAGCAGCCAGCTGAAGGCAGGCTGGGGGGTGTTCCCAGTCTGGCCTTTCTCCTGCGCTTTAGGAACAAGTTCAGATCCAGCAATCCTGGTTTTCACCCCCTCTGAACCCCAGGGGCTCTTAGAGCCACATAGATGGGCTTTTTTTTGCTTCCCTGAAAGGTTCCTGCTGCCAGACAGGGAAATCCAAACCTTTGCACCCAATTCCTTGGGCCTGCAGCTCCCAGGAAAGCCTGGCTGGGCACTCAGGATCAGTCCTGGCTGCTCAGGGAGAGCAGACACCCCATTCCCAGCTGGATCCTGCCCCGAGGGAGCAAGGTCAGGCCTGATGTGCCCTGGAGCATCCTCCAGTGGAATCAGCTCCAGCGCTGGGCCCAGCAGGAGCCCACCCACTGCAGGGTGGGGTGGAACGCTCCCCCTGAGCTCAGCCTTCACACTGGGGATTATTCCAGGCACTGGCTGGGTAGGAACACGGCTTTTTTTAGGATGAGGGGTCTGGGGTGACCCCTGGGGCTGTCCAGGGAGCAGCACTGAGCAGTCTGACCGTGGCTGGGCAGCTCTTCCCAAGGCTTTCCCTGCTGCCTTTGGAGGCTGGGCGTGATCTGGAGCAGAGAAACCCGGCTCTCTTTGCTTTAAAGGGATGAACCTGCCTGGAGGCCCGAGTGAATCCTTCATCCCTCGCTGCTCCAGGCGCTGGGGTCGGCAGAGCTGCGTGCCAGCACTGCAGAGCTGCCTCCCTGCCGTCATTCCCGGCACATCCCGGATTGTCCCAGCCCCACCTGGCTCAGCGAGCCCGCGGCCACGTCTGTCTCCATCCCTGCTCTGCAATATCCCACCTTCCCCCCCTCCCGCCTCCGGCTCCCTGCCAGCCCCGGAGGCATCATGGAGGGAGGAAGAGAAGGAGAAGACATCCAAGCAAATCCCGGCTGGAGCAGAACCCGGCCCTCAGCCTCGCCCAGGCGGGGCCGTACTCACCTCTGCCGTGCTCAGTGAGGGACAAAGGCGCTGCTGCCTCTGTCCCAGCTCGGCATTCCTCCTGCCGGTGGATCGGGCTCAGGAGGCGCAGCCCCTGGATCCGGCTGCGGATGGAGGAGCGCGGGGATGCATCTGGGTCGGCCTTCGCTGCAGCAGCCGCCGCTCGGTGGTTCGCTGGGCGAGAGGGATGGATGAGGGCGGTTATTTGTGTTCTTCCATGGCTGCTGCTTCCTCGGCCGCCTCCCTCCCTCCCCTCCGAGGTATTTTATTATTATTTTCCGCCCGCAGCTGGCTAAGCCTGCGCTCCCCTAAGTCAGCTAATTCCCTGCTTTTGTGTGAGAGGGCGGCGAGGGGGGTCTGGAGGAGGAGGGGAGGAGAGAGGAGCCCCAGGCACCCCCTCCCTGTGCCAGCGCCGCTCCAATTGGCTGCCAGGCTCCAAATCTCTGCCCGCTCTCGGGCTCCGGGGCTGCCGGGGCTGAGCAGCGCTCAGTGCGAGCCGGGGGTGCCCGTCAGCCGCAGGATCTGCTCCCGCAGGACGGATCCAGGGAGTTGGGAGGGATTTGGGCGCAGCGCATCGTTCCCGGAGAAGGGCGGAGATGCGGGATGCGGGGCTGGCTTGGGGCTGAACCGCGGGCGCTGCTCGGGGGCTGCGCAGACAGAGCCCCCTCCTGCTCATCCTCCGGGAGCGAATTCCTGCTCCCGGCAGGTCCCAAACCGCGCCCGCAGCCCCATCCCGGCCCCTTAAATCTGCAGGTGAACGAAGGGGCTGAGATTTTCTCGTGCTCCGGAGCTGGGCTGTGGCTCTGCCTGGCGGGAGGGGTCGGGCTCTGCTCCCCGGGAACACAGGACAAGAGGGAACGGCCTCAGGCTGGGCCAGGGAGGGTCAGGTTGGAATTTGGGAAAAAATTCTTTGCAAAAATGTTGTGTTCAGTGATTCTCACAAAGAAAACATCCTGTGGAGCCGGGCTGGAAGAGCTGGAGTGGTTCAGTCTGGAGGAGGGAAGGTTCCAGGGAGAGCTCAGAGCCCCTTGCAGGGCCTGAAGGGGCTCCAGGAGAGCTGGAGAGGGACTGGGGACAAGGGATGGAGGGACAGGACACAGGGAATGGCTTCCACTGCCAGAGGGCAGGGCTGGATGGGATATTGGGAAGGAATTGTTGGCTGTGAGGGTGGAGAGGCCCTGGCACAGGGTGCCCAGAGCAGCTGTGGCTGCCCCTGGATCCCTGGAAGTGCCCAAGGCCAGGCTGGACAGGGGCTTGGAGCAGCCTGGGACAGTGGGAGGTGTCCCTGCCATGGCAGGGGTGGCACTGGGTGGGATTTAAGGGCCTTTCCAGCCCAATCCAGTCTGGGATTCTCTCCTGGAAGCTGACAGAAGATCCATGGGGCAAGAGACACCAGGAATTCTGTAACACTCGATGGCTCCAAGGCAAATCATCCCAACCCACACCATCATCCCCGGCTCCAATGAATGTTTCCTCCTTTTCCGTTCATTTTCACATGAAAAACGTTCTTCTGCAGTTTCCCGAGGCAATCCAAGGCTGGCAGCACCCGGCAGCACCCGCCTGGATGTGGCAGCCTGTGAATGCCATCTGCTGGCTGCTGGCCCGGGCCCTGGAGCAGGTGCTCCCTGCCCAACCTCCCCCGATCCCGGAGGAATTTCACTGAGCACACACTGCCTTGCCAGGGAAAATGTTCTTTTTGGGACTCCCGTTTTCCTCGGGGATGCTGGGGTGCACCCAGCTGCTCTCAGGAGCTTTTCCAGCACTGCCCTCCTGGGAATTCTGTGCTGAGCCCAACTCCTGCTGATCTGGAAGGGGCAATGCCAGCCAAGACTGGATCCTTCCTGGTATTTTTCCAAGCAGCTTTTTTTACTCTTTTCCAGTCTCTCCCTTCTCCACGGGCATTTTCCCCTGGAATGAGCTTTTTGTGCTGCCTGAGAGTTCGTTCTTCCCACCCGAGAGCCAAATATTCCCGGGAAGAGGAGGGAAAGACACCGCCCGTCACGGGAGCGTCCTGCTTTCCTTTCCCGGGATTTGGGGTCCACTTCTCGGCAGCGCTGAGCGGGACCCTCTGCAGGGACCCAGAGCCCCCAGATTCCTCCTCTGCCAGGGGCAGGAATCACTGCCTGAGCAGCGCTGGGGTTTTTGTCACTGCAGCAAAACCCGGCTGCTCCTGGCGCCAGCTCCGGGCGGAGGCGGCTCCGGAGCCGCGGGAGGGCGGTGGATCCATCCCGGCCCCGGATCCATCCCTGCCCCGGATCCCTCCCAGCCCCGGATCCCTCCCGGCCCCGGATCCATCCCGGCCCCGGATCCATCCCAGCCCCGGCTCCATCCCGGCTTCGGGCGATGCGCGGCGCGGGCTGCAGAGGTCTCCGTGCACCAGGAGATGGATGCAGGGAAAAATTCCCTCGGATTTCTCCAAGGGAAAAGCAGGAATGGTGAGTTTACCCTCAGCCTAAATCTGCTGCTCCTTAAAGACAGGCCGAGGTGATTTCTCCAATAGCCGATATTATGGAATTCCAGACTGGGTTGGAAAGGGATCCTAAATCCCCCCCAGGGCCACCCCTGCCATGGCAGGGACCCCTCCCACTGTCCCAGGCTGCTTCAACCTGGCCTTGGACACTTCCAGGGATCCAGGGGCAGCCACAGCTGCTCTGGGAATTCCAGCCCAGCCTCTCCCCACCCTCCCAGCCAGGAATTCCTTCCCAATATCCCAGCCCTGCCCTCTGGCAATGGGAGCCATTCCCTGTGTCCTGTCCCTCCATCCCTTGTCCCCATCCCTGTCCAGCCCTCCTGGAGCCCCTTTAGGCCCTGGAAGGTTCTTGTTGACCCTCATGACATTCCCATGGGCTCCCTTCTCCAGGTTCTCCAGGTTCTCCAGGTTCTCCAGGTCAGGAGTTGATTCTCTCCAAGGATGGAGACTCCACAACTGCCCTGCCCAACCTGCTCCAGCATTTGGCCACCCTCAAGTGGAAAAAAAAGAAAATATAAAATTTCTCCTCTGTTTAAAGGGAATTTCTGGGTGTCCAGTCATGCCCTGGCCTCTTGTCCACTCACTGGGCACCACTGGGAAGAGTCTGGCTCCAATCACTGGAAGCTTGGTGGGCTGAAATTAAGAGGAAACATTTGTTGCAGGGAAAATAAAAGTTATTTTGGGTCCTTTGAAATTATTTACAACTTGAACCAAAAAAAAAGGGGGGGGAGGGGGGTATTTTTGGGATGAAAAGCTGCAGCTTTGTTTGAGATATGCTTGAAATTAAACGCTTTGCCTTTTATTGAGCTGTGGCATTTCCCAGTTGAAATCTGCCTGCCTTTAATTAAAAAAAGCAGGGGACCACAAGAGCCTTCAAAGATGCATTTGCAAATCCAGAAATGTTTTATTTTGGGGAGAACAAGATGTTTTCATTGACTCCACTTAAGGAAAAAAAAAACCAACCTTGTTTTGCTGGGACAAAATGGGAAGGTTTCATTCTGGGTTGACCTAAAGAGGAAAAATCTTGTTTTTCCTAATTTTTTAATTGAATCTCTAAAGGCCAGAGCAGCTGTTTGTACAACCCAGGCTTTGAGAAATCCCTGGAAGTGTCCAAGGCGAGGTTGGATGGGGTTTGGAGTGACCTGGGATTGTGGAGGAGGAGAACCACATCCCATAGGAAGCATCCTTCATCTCCTGCCCCAGGGATGATGTTTTGGGGGTGAAAATTGATTCTGGAGAGACAAAGCAGAGGGTGGGGGTTACTTTAGGTCTGAAGCCTTAGACCAGGCCCCCAAAAGCATCTGGGAGAGATTATGGGTGGTGTTTATTCCAAGTGAAAGCACTCGTGATAAGGGGGCACCGGGGCCTGACCTGCTCCCGGGCTTGTTTACATCTCCTCGGGAGCAAAACCTCACCCCCTCCGCCGTGATCGGCGGCAAATCCTCCCTCCCCCGGCCTCTTCGGCTTCCCTGGGCACGGGAAGGAGTAAACAGAGCCGTCCAGGAGCTTTTTTGGGGGGGTTTGGCTGACCTGGGGCTGCCCCGGCTCGGGTGGGGGTTGTTTGGTGCCGAGGGTGCCGGTCCTTGGCTGCTGCCACACCTGCCTGGCCGGGCAGGATGCAGATTTTGGAAGTTCCCGGTGCTTTCAGCCTCTCTAGGAGGGGTCCAGCTCCTTTGTTCCCTGCCCAGGTGCTGCTGGAGGGGGAGGCAGCAGCCCGAGGTCCGGAGGTGAGCGATGGATGAGACCCCACCTGGGCTGAGGAAGATCCATGGGCACTGCTGGATCCCATCCTGGCACCTGCCAAAGGAATCCGGGGCTGTCCAAGCTGATGTGGGTCCAGAGGAGGGCGAGGGCTCGGGGGAGGAATCACCGGGGGGTTCCCAAGGAGGTTGGGTCAGGAATTGCTCCGAGCTGGAAAGAGCTGGATCCAGGATGTCGGATCCAGGATGTCGGATCCAGGATGTCGGATCCAGGGTATCGGATCCAGGATGTCGGATCCAGGGTATCAGATCCTGCCCTTGTGTGGCTCTGGAACTTGCTGTGGTCTCTGCTAAAGAGAACACTGAGGGGTCTGTGGGGACCACGTCCCCTGGCTCCTTTTTGGGGTCATTTCCTGCTGCTTTGGCACCAATTTCCTCTCCGGGGAGCTGATCCTGAGCCAGGCAGCCCAGAGCTGCTCTGTGGATGGTGTGGAAGCTCCAACTGCTCCATCTCAGCGCTGATGGAGGGGACAAGAGGCTGATCCTGCTCAGGGGCAGGCGGGGAAGTGGGGATGGGTGGCTGGGGCTGACCCTTCCTCCCTGCCACCCTCATCCTCTCCCACCCCAGCGCCGCCTTCTCGGTAATTTCTCTCCAAATGTTCCCTCTGAGCTTCCCTCCCCTGCAGTCTCCGCGCTCCTCTGCTGCTCTCCTCCCTCCACTCCTCATCCTCCGCAGGAAGCAGCTCCCAGCTCCTTCCAAATCCAGCCTGTCCCCGCAGTTTTCCAGTTCCTGGAGCCGTGGAGGGAGGGAAATTGAAGCAAACGAGCAAATGGGCCGTGAAAACCCCACATCAGTCAGGAATGCAGCTTCCCGAGGCTGGGACGGGCTAATTCCTGCAGGAGCAGAGCCAGCGAGGGTTTTCTGCTCTGCTTTAGGGTATGAAGTTGGGTTTTTTCCCGTTCTGGATTAAGTTTGACAGGCAGGATCGCTGCCCAGGGATGGGATGGGTGAGTGGCAGGGAAAACAAAGCTTCCCTCAGGATCTGGGGAGGTTTCCAATGGCTCGAGTGCTGCTCCCCACGGAGGAGGGGTCTCCTCCTCAGCTGCGCTTTGGGGTCCTCCCCTGTCCCAGCTCTGTTCTGAGCCAGGTTTAGCTGGGTTTGTCCTGGTCCCCAGAGGCCATCGAGGAGGTGCCTTCCAGTTCCAGGCTGGGTTTTATCCATGGAATTAGGCTGAGCTGGGAGAGACCCCCAGGGATCAGCAGCTCCAACTCCTGGCCCTGCACAGGACCCATTTTTGGGTGAATTCCTCCCCCAGTGGAGGGGAAAGGAGCCTTGTCCTGATGTCCTTGTTCCCTGACCTTTGTCCCTTCCTGGGATCAGCCAGTGGGGCTGGAATGGGACAGGCTGGGGCTGGGATTGATCCCTTTGCAAGGGCTGGGATTTTTGATCCTCGTGGGGAGCTGTGGGTGATGTGAAACACTCAGAGCCACGAAATCATGGAATTGTTAAGCTTGGAAAAGCTTGGAGCCCAACTCTCAGCCCAGCACTGCCAAGGCCACCCCTAAACCGTGTCCCCAAGAGCCACATCCACGTTTATTGAACATTTCCAGGGATGGGGGCACCACCACTGCCCTGGGCAGCTGTGCCAGGCCCTGACCACCCTTTTGCTGAAGATATTTTTCCCAATATCCAATCTAAGGAGGAAATCTTTCCTAATATCCAACTTCCTTGGATTTTCCAATCTTCCCACTCAAACCCACCTGGGGCTGAGTGGATCCCATCCCTCAAGGAGATGCTCCAGCTCCTCTTGGCTGCTGACAGAGCCTGGACATGAGGTGTTTTATTATCTGCTCATAAACATTTATTCCTGCTGCTCTTCCCAAGGTCAGGGAAGTGCCAGCAGTGTGATAAATCCTGTGGGATTTATCCTGCTTCCCATTCCTGCCCCGAGCAGGGAAGGACATTCCTGGCTTTGGGATTCCCAGGCTGCTGACAGGTGACAAGGCTGCCCCAGTGACCTTGACATTGATGTGGAAAGGGTTAATTAGGGCTCTGCTCTGCCTCCCTGATTAATTCCAGCCAGGTGTCCACGGTTCAGGTCTTAAAACAACAACTGCTCCAGAGTCTGGGAACACTTAGCCAGGCCTCACACTGCAATTCCAAGTATGGATAAATATTTGCACCTCCGTGGTTGTGAGACACCTTGGAGATAGGAAGGAGATTCCTGGGGGAGTTCTTTCCAAGGGAAAAGATGGATTTCCTGGGGAGCTGTGGTGCTCCAGCAGCAGGAAGGACTCGTGGGCTCCTTTTGCAGCTCTCCCTGGGTGGTCCTGGGGATGGTCCTGGGGATGATCTCGGGGTTCTGGGGATGGGAGGGAGGTGGCACCTCCCAGGGAATCCAAACCTGCTCCCAGTGATGGATTTACCCAGGAGAATGAGGAGGAGAAATGCAGAATCCAGGGAATGTGCAAAGCCCCTTTCTTGGGATATCAGCCACCCAAAAAATCCATTTAATTCTGAGTTGCTGAGTCCATCCCAGTGGGGTTTGAGGCCTCTCTCTCCCTAAAATACTCTTTCAGCTCTGACTTTCACCCTGGGAGTGAATTTCTGCCTTTCAGCAGAGTGTGATGAGTGCCAGGATGACAGAAAAACTCTGTTTGCTTTGTCCCAGGGCAATCTGGGTTTTCCAGGCCTCCTTCCTACCTGGGAACTCCAAGGAAATCAGTTACCTGCTCTCCTACACCTTTTATCATAGAACCAGGTTGGAAAAGACCTCTAAGATCACCCAGTCCAACCATCCAATGGCCCTGCTGGTGCTTCTCTGACCATTTTTTTACATTTAAAATATTTTTTAGTCTTTTTTTTTTCTGTGTTTGGGTCTAAAATTCTCACGGAGACCTGAAGACCTGACCCACATCTCGCTCTGGCCAGGGGTTGTGGCTGACTGGATTCAGGGATGTCTGGGCTGCAGAATCCTAATTATTTGGGCAAAAAAAGAGCCTCACAAGAGGGCTCTTCCCTCCAGAGAGTGATGGAGCTGTTCTGCCCCTCTGGGGAGCCTGTGCTGTATTAAAACTCTCATAACAACTTCACAGGCATTTCCACATTCAAGTGATCATAATAAGGCTCATAAAGCACACTCCAGAGTGAAGTATTTATGAATTATTTGACTTAAAGTAGGGGGGAAATAAAAAAAAAATTTAAAAAAAAAGAAGAAAAGACCTGGTCTGAATTAATAGCTCTGGGAGAACCATAAATTGAGAGGAATCATATTGCAGAGGGTAATTCTGTGTGTGCAATAAAAGGAACGTTTATGGCTCCGCTGCCTAAATTTGGGTTGGATGTTTTTGAAGCAAAGGGCTTTGAAATAACTTATAATTTTTCTCCTTTCATTTTTATATTGCCTGGAAGAGAAACAGCAGGAATGGCTGCGTTAGGCATGGGGTGAGGAGCCAGGTGGGAGCGCCAGGAATTCGGCGTGGCCTGGAGCAGGTGAGGAGGGAGAGGAGGGAGAGGAGGGAGAGGAGGGAGAGGAGGGAGAGGAGGATGCTCCAGGGCTCCCTCCGAGCCCACCCCGGGCTTTGGTGGCCACGTGGCTCCCATTCCCTGCCGGAGCAATAAACAGTCGTGATCCCAAATCCCTGGGGAGGGATCGGCGTGTCCGGAGGCGTTTCTGGAGCTGCTCACACCCCGCAGGAAGGCGGAGGCTCCGAGGTTCCCCTTCCCTCCTTTCCCAGCCTCAGGGGATGCTTTTCCAGGGAGGGAGGTGAAGGGGAGGGACCGGGATACCTGAGGCAGGCTGGGTTCATCCCAGGATTCACCCTGGATTCAAAAGAAGGAAAAGGGTTGGAAAGACTCTGCCCTGCAGCAAACCGGGACAAAGCTTCCCCCGCATCCCTAAAAACTGTTCACAAGTGTCGGGGAGGAATTTCCACCCCCGAGGAAGAGCAGAGGGAGAGTGGGGCTGGTTGAAGAATTTCCACTCCTGAGGAAGAGCAGAGGGAGAGAGGGGCTGGTTGAAGAATTTCCATCCCCAAGGAAGAGGAAGGGGAGAGTGGGGCTGGTTGAAGATTTTCCATCCCCAAGGAAGAGGAAGGGGAGAGTGGGGCTGGTTGGAGAATTTCCATCCCCAAGGAAGAGGAAGGGGAGAGTGGGGCTGGTTGAAGAATTTCCATCCCCAAGGAAGAGGAAGGGGAGAGAGGGGCTGGTTGAAGAATTTCCATCCCCAAGGAAGAGGAAGGGGAGAGTGGGGCTGGTCGAGGACGTGGCTCTCGGGGTGTCAGGGCTGAGCCGATCACGCCGCCACTGCCGCACCTTCCCCGAGTCCCTGCAGCTGGGGAGGGCCTGGATCTGCCAGGAAACAGGTCTGATTCAGGCAGCAGGAATGCAGACATCATCCCTCCTTGGTTTGGGGGGTTTTTTTGCTCCTTTCCTACATACCAGGATCAGGCAGAGCGACCCGAAGCAAAGCTCGTAAATCCTCGCTGCTGCCAGGACCTGCAGGGATTTCTTCCCTCTGTCAAACCCACTCATCAAATCCCTTCCAACACGTTTTTAATGGAGGAACTGAAGGCTCTGACGTTCCCTCTGGGACATCTGCTTGTGGGGAGGCTCTGGCTCCCATTCCTGGCCCAGCAGCAGCCGGGATTCTCCCGCCTGGAAGCGTTCAGGGCTTGGGGCGGCTGCTGGGCTGTGCCTGAGGCTCAGATGTGCTCCCTACCAGGGCTCTGGTGGGTGCTGGGGGTGCTGCCCCCTTCCCCAGTGAAGAGTCCCAGGCAGGGAGTGAGTAATGGCTGAGTAGAATCCATGGGAATTCCCAGGAAACCGCTGGAATAAATCAGGTGGAGGCGCCTGTGTTTGCTTTGAGGTGTGCAGGTTCCGGGTTTGGCACCTGGTGTGGCTCTTTCCTCGTGGGCTGTGGCATTCCTGGGAATCTCTTCAGCAGAGACAAGGACAGGAGCATCACTGCCATCATCATCATCATGGAATCTCCTGAGCTGGAAGGGGGGATCCACAGGGAAAACAGATTAAACATGAAAACAGATTAAACCTTGCCCTGAAGAGGGGAAGTTGGGGTAACACAAACCTGGACCCCCTGGGCTGGGATCCTCCAAGGCTTCATTAATGAGAGGAACTAAAAATTAACATTGGGCAAGTTGATTTCTCAAGGCTGCTCCTGGATAAGGTTCAGCTTGGGGGGACTTTTTAACCTTAAACCAGACATTTTCAGGTCTGGCTTAAATTACACCTCCACAGGCTGTCATTAGAGAATAAAAGGAGCAGGTAATTTTAACTTTTTTGAACAATTGCCCAGATTAAATTTTTTAAAGAAGAAACCTCTGTGAGCATTCATGGATGCCAAGAGGAAACCAGAGGCTGGAATATTTTGATTTATGAGCGGGGCTGGGGATGCCCAGGAAGGAGCAGGTCCTTGGCCAGCGAGGGAGGCTTGAAAGCCCTGCTGAAATCTTTGTGGTCAGAGGCTTCCACTGCTGCTCTGATTCCTCTCTGATTATCAAACAGAGCCCAAATTCCTTCCTGATGACATGGGAGGGAGAGTGTTACAGGAGAAGCCAGCTGATGGATTCAGGGCTGAGGGTCCTTTGGTTTTTGGGGGAGGAATTCTGTGCTGGGGTCACTCCTGGAGGTTCCCGCAGCCTGCAGAGCTCAGGATGTTGCTTTGTTCTCGCTGTAGACGTGGCCACTGAACCTCAGAATCCCAGAATGGATGGGGAGGGAGCTTAAATTTCATCTCATTCCACCCCCTGCCACGGACAGGGACACCTTGCACTGGCCCAGGTTGCTCCAAGCTCCATCCAGCCCGGCCTTGAAGGCATTTTTGAGGGTTAAAACAACTTCCTTGTCCATGACACGTTTTGTAGAGTATTCTGCACCCCCCAAACTGGGAAAGAAAACCCCAAAGAGCAGCACAGTGTGAAGCCAGGGCTGTTTGGACCTCTTCCCTCTTTGACATTTTCCAGGGATGGGCGGAATAAAGTGGGAAATGAGACTCATCATGTGCTGTGCCCTGCTCTGAGCTCCCCAAACCTTTTTACCCCCAGGAAAACTTGACCCCTGGAGAGGCTGAGCCTGCCCAGCTGTGGGGGAGGCAGCTGGAGAAGCATCTTGACCCCATTTGGGGAGAGGAGGAGCAGCAGGATCCGTGCTGGGACCTCGGGCAGAGCTCCAAACGCCCCTCACTGGTGTGAACGAGGCTGCAGGAGGGTCCTGGTGAAGGGGGGGCTCACAAAAAACACCACCAGCACATGGGAGGGAGCTGTGGGAGTGCAGCTGATGAGCCCAAAATACATTTCCCCCTCCAAACCATGGGGGTTTTGTTCTTTCAGCTGGGGTGGATGTGCTGGGGATGCTCTGGCCCTGGCAGCTCCTCCCTGGAACGGGGCAGAGCTGGCTGAGAAAGGGATGGAAGAGCCAGAATCATAAAACCACCGAAGGGTTTGGGCTGAAAGGACCTTAAACCCATCCAGTGCCATGGGCAGGGACACCTCCCACCACACCAGGCTGCTCTCCTTGCTGCTGAATCTCTTCCCAAACACACAGGCTGAGATTTGGGGTTGTGCCAGCCCGTGCAAGGAGCTGCCCTGAATCAAATCTCCGGGCAGACAGACTCTGGTGGGGCTTGTAAAACACTGAGCACCTTCTTGGCAGGGCTGCAGTAAATAAGAGTGAGTAAAAAAAAAAATTAAAAAAAAAAAAATTGGCCTGGTCTCCTGGGAAAGGGGGAGCTCCTGTCCCAGCTCATTCCCAGCCCTGCCGCAGCAGCCCTGTGGAAAAGGGCTTAGGGCTGAACTGAAGGGGAAAAATCCTCAATGTTTGATCTGATGGAGTAAAGGAAAAATGGCTCAGAGGGGAGGATGGGCCCAGAGGGTGTTTCTGTGCACTGGGACATGACCTTCCCCTGTCCCAGGGAGCTCCAGCCTGGCCTTGGGCACTTCCAGGGATCCAGGGGCAGCCACAGCATCTCTGGGAATTCCATGCCAGCCCCTCCCCACCCTCTCAGGGAACAATTCCTTCCCAATATCCCCTCCATCCCTGCCCTCTGGCATTCCCATCACACATTCCCTGTGTCCTGTCCTTCCATCCCTTGTCAAACTGGCCAAGAGCTCCGTGGTCCAGCCTGGGAAGTGCAGGATGCTCTCCCAGCCTTGGAGCAGGGAGGCTCCTGGCCAAGCCCAGCCCAGGGCTGCCTCTGCCTGGCAAACATTTGATGCCTCTCAGAGGGGATGCTGGTGCATCCAGATGTTTCCAGAGCTCAGACCCAACACAGGCACCAAAAATAAGATAAGATAAAAATAATTCCCAATAAAGCTCGCCTCCTAAAGGCAATAAATAACCCTGAGCAGATGCTGGCTGCTCTCAATCCAATTACCCCTCAGCAGGGCTGTGAGGGAAAACACACCAACCCTGTTTGCTGGGAACTGGGGCTGCAGCCTCTGCCAGTTCTTGGCCTCCCACACCACCCTGAAATCCAGCAGAGCTCTCCAGGAGCAGAACATCCATGGGCAGCACAGGTGAGCTCCTGCCAAGGGCACCTCTGCAGCTCCCTGGTGTGGGAACAAGGGGAAAATCCTCCTGCAGCCCAGCAGAGAGTCATGGCATGGCTTGGGTTGGAGGGGAGTGAGGGATCTCCCTGCCATGGGCAGGGACAAATTCCACTGTCCCAGGCTGCTCCAAACCCCTCCAGCCTGGCCCTGGACACTGCCAGGGATGGAGCAGCTCTGGGCACCCTGTGCCAGGGCCTGCCCAGCCTCACACCAGGAGGATTCCAGTCAGGGTGGGATCATTCCAGTCAGGGTGGGATAATTCCAGTCAGGATGGGATAATTCCAGTCAGGGTGGGATGATTCCAGTCAGGGTGGGATGATTCCAGCCAGGGTGGGATCACTCCAGTCAGGGTGGGATGACCCCAGTCAGGGTGGGATCACTCCAGTCAGGATGGGATGACCCCAGTCAGGGTGGGATAATTCCAGTCAGGGTGGGATCACTCCAGTCAGGATGGGATAATTCCAGTCAGGGTGGGATCACTCCAGTCAGGATGGGATGGCCCCAGTCAGGCTGGGATAATTCCAGTCAGGGTGGCACTCAGAGCCTTCAGGGGACCCCAGAGCCAGCTGGACCCTCTGTGTCCAAGGAGGACCCACCTGTGGGAAGATGTTCCAGCTGCTCTCCCTGCAGCTGCTCCCACTGCTTGGCCACTCACTGGGACATCCTGGGGCAGACTGGAGCTTCCCAGGGATTCAGTGGCCACTCTCTGGGCTCTGCAGCCATGGCTGGTGGTGCTGGGGAGCTGCTGGAAGGGGCTGCATGTCCTGGCAGTGTCCTGGAGGGGTGTCCTGTGCTCAGGGAGGCGCTGGCAGCCTCCTGTCCCCGAAACAAAGGCAGGGAGAGAGAAGCAGCCACGGCCTCCTCCTCCCCCCAGAGCAGCCCCTGCACACCCACCCCCCATCTGGGGCAGCTGCTGGGAGGATGGGGCTGGGATCCAGCGGGAGGGAGCTGGAAAAGCGGGGCTGGTTTGGGCTGGGAGCCGGGGTCACCTCTGTGGTGGCAGAGGGAATCACAGCCCGGGATTGTTGGGGCCAGGAGCTGGACTGGGTGGTCCTTGTGGGTCCCTTCCAGCTCAGGGGAGCAGAAAAGAGAGGTGGCCACTGTGGGTTTTTAGGGCTGCTGGAGGAAACCTCAGCCTCACACCCCCCTCACTCCCACCAGAGAGCCTCAACCCTTCAAACCCCACTGCCAGCTCTGCTTTTACCTCCTGAGTGGTTTTCAGCCCTTGGCCACTTTTTGGTTGGGTTTTTCTGTTGGGCAGACAACTGACAAATCACCCTTAATCCACCTGAGCTGTTAAATCTCCTGTAATCCCTCCCCAGCACCGCTCCCCTCCACGAGCCCCCTGGGGCCCATCACTCACCCTCAGCTCCTGGGTGTCCATGCAGGGAAATCCTCTCCTTTGGAAAGCCTCAGGACCTCCCACAGCTCCCCTGTGACCCTGGAGAGGGGTCAGTGCACTGAGTAAACTGGTGGGGAGGGCAGGTCCTCATATTTATATGGAAACCCATTAGCTGGGAATATTTTGTCTCCCTTGTGGTTGGGAGCTGAGGCTGGGGGTGATGGGAGGGCTGTGGGCAGTGCTGGAGCTGCCTCTGAAATGCCCCAACACTCCCTGGTTTGCCCTCCACGCTCGTGGCTGGCTCATCCAGCACGTTCTTAATGCCATGGGGTGAGAAAAGTGGGTGCTGGAGGTGTTCAGGGAGGACAAAAAGAGCTGAGAGCCTTCCCTGCTGGATTTTTAAGCCGAGCAAAAGCTTCCAAACCAACCTGGGTCCCTCCTGGCTGGTGTGTTCATCATGGTGTGTGGACATCCTTGTCCAGGCCCAGGACGGATTTTGGAGGTGTTGCTGTTTTCAGCCCAGCCCTGATGCCATCACTGATTCCCAGGTCCTGAGCAATGTGGGATCTCTTGACCTGGCAAAGACACCTGAGGATTTCAAGGAATGGGCAGGACCAGGAGGGCTGTGGGGAGCAGTGCTGGGCTGCTGCTGGACCAGGGCAGGGAGGATGAATTATCCTAGGGAGCAGAGCTTTTGTTGAATTTACACATGGACAGGGGCATGCTGGAGGCACAGCCCCCCTGATCCCCAAAACTGGTGGGATTCCTCCCCAGGAATGCTCCAGGAGGGGCTGAGATCCTCGTGGATCTGGGATAAATTAAAGACAGAGCAAAGCCATGGGGCAGCCTGGGCAGGGACAGTGGGGATGAGGCCTGGGCCATCCTGGGGGATGTGGATTTTGGGGGATTGCTGGTGCCAACCCCAGCTCCCATCCCAGTCTCCCTGCTGGCATCAAAGGCTCCGGATCAGGCCCTGATAAATTTGTTCTTAATGGTTTCATCTTTTAATCTCTGCTCCTGAGCTGCTCCACGAGCCTGGGAGAGCAGGAACCCATCTCTGGATGCCCACCAGGGCTTGGGACCTGTTGATGTTGTGGGGTTGGACCCCTGGTCCCTTTCCTAATGCTGGAAACCCACACATGAAATTCAGGGAGAGAAATCCAGCCCTGTTCACATTTATTTTCTGTCTGCTGAGGGTGATGAGGGGCATCTTGTCTGGACAAGCCCTCCCCAGTCCTACCCACTGGAGCTCAGCTGCACGTTCAGGACTCCCTCTGGAGCCAGGCTGGAATTTGCCTATCAATGATCATCTCCCAAAACCTCTTCGTTCTTGGAAAGCCTCAGCAAAACATTCTGAGGAGCAGAGCAGGGAGCAGTTGGAGACCACAGCTGTGAGTGTCCAGGCAGAGCTCCCTGGTGAGTCTTCACAAAGGAATTCTGCATTCCTCCCACTGCTTTGCCCTCCCCAAAGTGACTGGAGCAGGGAAAAGGAGAGTTATTCCCGGGCAGACTCCACGGGAGATTTTTAAAGGAGTTGGAGAAACAGAGAGACTTTTTTTTAGTTAATTTTAGTGCAAACATGGAACTCCTTGATACCAGCAGAGACCTCTGGGCCAGAGATCAGCAGGGCCCAGGGCAGAGCCAGTTCCCAGCAGAAAGCCTGGATGCTGCAGTGGAGTGAGGAGCAGCTTCTGGGACAGCAAAGAGTCAAAGTCCACCAACCCAATGTGTTTGTAAATCCCTTCTTGTGGGCTGGGGAGCTCTTGGAAGGGCAGTGGTCCCACCTGCTCAGAGAATCCCAGAATCCCTGAGGTGGGAAAAGCCCTCCAGGATCACCGAGTCCAACCTGTGCTCAGTCCCCACCTTGTCCCCAGCCCAGAGCTCTGAGTGCCACCTCCAGCCCTTCCTGGGACACCTCCAGGGCTGGGCACTCCAAACCAAACCCCTGCCAAGGCCTGAGCACCCTTTCCATGGGGAAATTCCTGCTGCTGTCCCCCCTGAGCCTCCCCTGCCACAGCCTGGGGCCGTTCCCTCTGCTCCTGTCCCCGGTGTCACCTCTGGTGTCAGCTCAGGGCAGAGGGAGCTCAGCCCTGGCTCCTCCCCGAGCTCTCCTGAATCCAGCAGGTCAGGAGGGGCAGGAACCAGGAAGCTGCCTCAAAACACAGCATTATTTGTCTTCAGAGGTGGGGATTGGAGCAGAAAACAAGAGCTCCTCGTGTCAGCCCCGCTGGGTCCTGCCAAGTCCATCACCCCCACGGCCTCCTTGTCCTGTCCCCGCTCCAGGCTCTCCCTCAGGACTGAGTGATCCCTCCCTGTCACGTCTGGGAACAATCCTCCCTCCACAGCTCCTTTTTCCATCACTTCCCCACGCTTGCTCAGTTGTTTCGTTTGCATTAATTAACCCTGCTGAGCTCGAGCTCCTCGTGCTCCTGGTTTTAGTGGTACCAAAGTCTTGAATTTTCTATTTACCTGAGGTTTCTTCTCTGCTGCTTCAGGGTCCCCAGGTGCTGGGAAACCCAAATTTTTAAGCCTCTTGGAGCCTGTGCCACGGGGAAAGGACGAGAAGTTTCTCAAGGATGGGATTTTTAGAAGAACGTTGAACCTCTGGTTTCTTCTCATGGCCAGGTGAGGAGAGGTGAGACCTCAGGGTGGCCAGCTCAGCTCAGGGTGAGCAAACCATGAGTTACAGCCCCATCCCTCAAGCCACAGTGGATTTTGGGATCTCACCTGAGTGCTCCCCAGCCTGCAGGAGGCACCTGGAAGCACCCACCTGCCTGGGGTGTAAAATCTTCCACATTGTGTTGGAATTTTCATTTCTCTCACCCATCCAAACCACCTCAAACCTGGACAAAAGTTCTCCCTGTGGCTTTAATTCCAGACCCACCATCCCTGCTTGCAGCTGGAGCTAATTAAGCCTGATAATAACAACGCATAATGGCTCTTTTACATCCCAGCCAAGCCAGGATCCATTCACTGTGGCCATGGCAAAGAACCAACCTCTCCATGTCCCCCACACCATGATCTTCACCTGTCCTTACACTGAGAGGAGTTTTGGGTGGGATTTTGGGGAAAACCCTTCCCTGTGAGGTGGGGAGGCCCTGGCACAGGTTGTCCCAGAGAAGCCTCCATCCCTGGAAGTGTCCAAGGCCAGGCTGGAGTAACTGAGACAGTGGGAGGTGTCCCTGCCCATGGGCTGGAACTGGAGGGGCTTTAAGGTCCCTTCTAACCCAAACCACTCTGGGTTTGTGGGAGATGCTCCAAAACCTGGGCTACAACAGGAGGGATCTCCAGAGAGTCCTGGAGTGCTGGAATGGAGCCCAGGAGCACATTCCTACACCTCCACTGCATCCCAGCTTTGCTCAACCTCGAATGGAGATTTTTCTCACTGGGAGTTGATTTTTGAGAAGCTCCAAGTGATTTTTCCTTACTGGGAAATAATTTTGGGAAGCTCCAACACTCTGAGCATCCCATTTCCTGCCTCGTTCCTTTTTCCATTGCAAAATGACCAAAGGAATCATCTGGGAGCTGGGACTTTAAAACTGGGGCTTAAATGAAACTGCTTTACTTAAAGCAACAAAAATTTGCCACTTACTCTATGGAAGTTGACAACACACACCTCATCTCCAAGGAATTACACCCAAAACCATCCCTGACCCCAACACTTCCCAATCTCACATTTTTTTTTCCTGTTTTCATCCTAATTTTTTTTCTGTGCTCTTGGAGGAATCAGATTTTCCAAGCAGCTCTCTCCTGTTGGATCATTCAACTTGAATTTGTCCATATTTTTTTTTTTTCTATTTATTTATTTCATTCAGGACGAGCTGGCAGCGGGATTTGGGTTTTCCTTGGATTTCTGGAGCGTGCAGGGCTGGAGATTTATGGCTCTCCAAAGATTCTTCCTAAAATATTTACAAAGTGGAGCTTGGAGTGGGAATGTTTGACTCGGCCGTGGCTGTCAGGCCTCTGGGTGGCATGAGGGGGGAATATAAACAGACCTTTTTTTCCATTCCCAAAAAAATACTATAAACCTTTCATCCTTTCTTTTCTCCCTTTCTCTTCCCCCTCCCATTGTTCCTCATTTTCCAGTGCCGGATTTGAACCTATTTTGGAGTGAAAATCGAAAGAAATTCTGTTTTTCTGGACAGATTGGGCTGGGACTGGTGGTGTTAAAAAACAGGGATTTTCCTTTTCCTTTTCCTTTT
>VZRX01018094.1:168600-195149 GCA_013398075.1 Notiomystis cincta | reverse complement strand
TTCTTTTTCTTTTTCTTTTTCCTCCACCCCTGAGGTGAATCTAGTTTCATGAAGGTTTTCTTGTCCTTTATGTTTCTGTACATATTTGTTCAGATATCCCGATAGGTGTTATGCATGAGTACAGAGTTTACATGGATGATTCTGGAGAAGCTACATACCAAGAATTTTTTAGTAGACATTTTAGTAGACATTTATTATCCCCTGAAAATTGTTCAAAAAAGTCTCTGTGTCTGGATGTGTTTAAATTTCTTAAACACAATTATACACTCTCTGTGTGAGAAATTCCTTTTTTTGGTTAGCATCTGCACAGTTGCTCACAGCCTGCTAATCTCTGGTTAGAACAGTAAAATACTTGGGCAGTACTCCTTATGTTTATAAAAATAATAATGATTTATAGGGAGAATAAAACCCTCAAACCCATAAATCCCCCCAAACCAACAAAACTTTACCATATTAAGCAAGTACGAAATAGAAAGATTGGGATTAGGGAAACATAAAATAATTTGTTTTCATAATGTAATTGTTAATGGTACTTTATTTTTATTATGGGAAGTCCTTGCTCTTTCTACTCGAAAATCCCGCTAAGGATATAGAAAATATAACAGAAAGCACCTGTTGAAATTCTTGCTTAATACCTGCATGTAATATCAAAGCCATGACTTATATGACATTTTAGAACAAATCAGAATAATTAATTTGGAGCCGTTTTGACTTCAGTTATACGCTAAAAAGCCAGTTTTAGAAAGTTTAAATTTTTTGCATATTGCAGATTCTTACCTAAGGGAAAAAAAAATTTATAAGATCTCTTGCTGGTGATGTAAAGAATGTGAGTAAGGTAGCTGGCAGATGGCTTACAGATATCACTCTGAAATATCTTACCCTGCCAAATAACAATGGTATGTTTAATTAGCACTCTGCAGATGGTGAGCAAAACAGTCTTCACTTAGGACAGAAATTCTTCCTCCTCTCTTTTTTTGACAGACTATTTTTGAGAGTTGATTTTGAAAACATGATGTGCAGCGCTGAGCAGGATACACCCAGATGTAGCTGGGAATGTGTTCTGCATCTGGTTCTGTGTGGGAATAGCCCTGTAGCTTTGGGGTCCTGGTCCATGTGCAGAGTGTGTTGACACAACCCAAGTAATAATGACACATATTTAGATCATGTTAGACCAATACTGGTTTTGCTGACTTGTGAAGAGAGAAGGCCGAGGCAAGGAAGTGGAATTATTTCACTTTGATTCCTCTGAATTTAGTGAATTATCAGATATTTCTAAGTATGCAATGAATTTGTAGTCCAAATGTTCCTTTCCACACAAATGATTGTACCTGCACTTTCCTACTGAACTTAATTCTCACCTCTGCTTTTTTAAGTGGTTTTTTTTTCCACCCAGTTATTGGCAAAAGCAACAAGCAAAGAATAGACTTCAATGACCTCTTGTTGTACTGATGTTGCTGGTGCTCGAGGCCACAGATGAGCACATGAAGCTACCTTTAGGACTGTAAGGAAATTGGTGCTTTGTTATCTTAGTGTATGGCTTTATTTGGTTATATTGCTGCTGAGGAGAATATACAGTTTCAAGGGAAGATGTCATAAGGAACAGAAGGAAGACAAATGGAAAGGTGGTAATTCAAAAAACCCACAGCAAATAAATGATGCTGGGAAAGGTCATAAGTCAAATTAATACTGAAAATAGTCTTTCAACAGGTAATGGAAGATTTTGTGGAAGAGGTAATGAAATACCTAAAAAGTGAAGGAGGAAAATGAGTTTATGACTTTTGTGAGAGAGGAAGGAGCCCATAGAGGAATACAAAGTGAAAAAGCCAGTGTAGCTGAAGGGATTGGGTAGGAATAGGATACCTCCTGCCATGTTTGAAATGGCTATGAACAGGTTATTTTATTTTTAAAAGCCAAATTAAATGATATTACAGCAAGCAAGATGGAACTGTGAGTCTAAAAGTGAATTTTAGTAGCATGACAGTAGCCAGACAGGAACGTTTTTCACTAAAATGTTATTCACAAGATAGCTCTAGAGAACCTGGATGTATACTCAGAACTGAAGAGGAGGCAGGGTTTTATCATCCTCAGCAATAAGCAAAATGGTGAGTTATAATGACCAGAAAAAGAGAAAGGGCCTGTCAAAAGGAGGGATTTGGAACTCTTTTTTTGGTTTACTTGTGCTTCCCTTCATGGCAAAGAATCACTGAGGTGTTGGTCACCTCAGATATGAATTCTCCAGGAGAGAAATATGAGGTATACACAGGTCCTTGGGGTGATGGCAAGGTGAAGATATTTGCATTTCTAATCTTGTGGTACTCTGGGCTGTCCTGGAGGTAGAAACCCCTTGCAAAACCAAAAGGAATTAGATGAATTTGCTCAGGGACAACCTGAGTAAAGAGAATGAGAAAATAAAATCACAGAAACAAGAAAAGCTGATATAGTGATAAAACACATGAAAGTGGGAGAGTGAATTTTATACAGACATTGATAGGGCAAGGGGGAATGGTTTTAAACGTATATTGTGAGGGTAAGAAAGCACTGGAACAGATTGCCCAGAGAAGCTGTGGATGCTCCATCCCTGGAAGTGTTGAAAGCCAGGCTGGATGGGGCTTTGAGCAATCTGGTTTATTGGGAAGTGTCCCACGCTGACCTCTTGTACTCCCCTGCCACACCTCTCAGCCTGCTCCACCCAAGCCAGTTGGATGCTTTGCTCCCACCAGACTGCATGCTTGATCCCAGAAGGCCCACCTGATCCATCAGTGCTCTGATTAAACATAAATATCCACATGCAACAGCAAAGCAGCCCACACCCATGGCAACATGGGATTTAATTCAAGGGAGGGGAGAGGTTTGCTTAATGAACCAAATGCTGAGAGGATAAAACCATAGCAGACACCTGATCTTGTTTTTTCCTTTGGAAATTCTGAGGAGGCAAAAAGGGAATCATGAGGATCAGCTGGGATTGCCAGATTAACAGGTGAAGAAAAGGAGAAGAGAAGTGATAATTAGACAAATAGCAGCAGGTGAGACTAAAGAAGAAATACTCATCATGGTGGAGGAGGATTTGGTAGTGCTGGTTCACAGGAATTAGTGTTGCTGATAGTGAGAGAGCCTGAGTACTGTGTAAAGCTGCAACTTTTGTAAACTGTTGATTGTCTGCTTCTAAATGTACCTGTACATTCCTCAAAAATCTGCAGCCATGTTTACCCCTGGTGATCCTTCTCCACACCATCCTTATTTTCTATCATTTCAGCAGTAATGAAATGGATTTTGGAAACAAAGTTTTGAAAAGAGAGCTGGTTCAAGGTGGATGATGTGGCTCAGGTCGACCTGTGACTATAGAGACCCACAGTGCCTGAGCAGTACCAGGAGCAAAAACACAGGAAAAAAGCTGGCAGGTAACAAAGAGCAGGCCACCCAGTTTGGGAGACTTGAAGAACCTTAGGAAGAGCCACCTGAAAAGCTGTGTTGGGACAACATACCTCAGGAGAGGAGGGATGCTTCTTTAGGGAAGTGGCATTCACATTACAGCAGCCTGTTTCCAGCAGCAGGTTCAATAAGCCAGATTTATCCACTTCCAACCAACCCAGCATGCAGTCAGAGGGCTGCATTTTAATACTCCTTTGTAGGTACAGTTATTCCTACTCCCAAGATAAGGTCACCTGGATTTATTGCTTACTGAGAGTGACATGATGGAATAATTCTTTCTTTTTTAATGGGAAGGCCTGTTGTGCACAACTTTTCTGTTGTTATTCCTAGTGAGGATGAATATACTTCAGCTGACTTTGGCATTTAGTGCCATTTTCAGAGAGCTATCAGAGCAGCACACCCAGAGAGAAATCTTCTCTCAGTTCTTCTCTTGTACTCAGGTATTCTGTAATACCTCATGTCATTCCTGTCAATAGAAATCAGTGTCTCTTCAGCCAGATGGTGCCTGTTGCTTATCCTCTCCCTTGAATTCAAATGGGCAGTTTTGGTGATTTTTGGTCTGACTCCAGGACCACATTTAAATGGGATCTGCACTGCTATTTACAATGGATTTACTTTGAGTTGTGAGTAGAATTAATGAGAGACCTGAAAAGGGTCAGGGATCTGACAACAAATTAAATGAATTTGTGTAATACACTGTTGAGATTTGCTCAGTGGTTTTTTCCCCCAGTCTGTGGTGCATAACTTTAACAGAGTAATAAGCCATACATCTCTCAATGTTCCTTGAGTTTCATTAAATATACTGGGCCACTGCAGTTGAACAGAGAGGGATTATCAATTTCTACAAGTTCTAGTCCTTGCTTGCATATGGTCCATTTAAAGGTGTCTGTCAGTGAACTGAAGTCAGGAGGTGGCTACTCAGACTGGTTTTACTCTCATTTCAGCAGTCTGAACTCCACCCTGTGTTACTCCATAGCTAATGGAAAGTGCTTTCTTTGACTTCTGTGGAGCTTGGCCTGAATGATCTGAATGGCTGAAGTCTCACATACATAAACTGTATCATACCTGGGATCCTTGGCATTTCTTTTGTGTCGTCGCATCTGTCAATCTTCATGGTTTCTTCTTTTCAGCTGGCAAGAGCCACTCCATTGTAGGTTTCATTATTTGTGCCTGTATTACTTCATTTTTTCTTAGTGCTTGGATGTAATGTCTGACAACACCAGCTGGGATTTAAACTCCAACGAATGGAAATAAAGATTTGGGGACAGTCCTTTGGGGGATTGAGGGACACAGAAAAAGGGAGAAAATTCTCTCCATAAGCCAGATTTGACAAGAAGTCAAGGAATATAGGAATAAAATGGCAATTGCCACAAGCCAGACTGAGAGAGGCCTTGAAAGAAATATTAATAGGAAATGGCAAAATATTCTTCAGCCTTAGAAACCAAAAAGAACAATGACTGAATAGGTTGCTGTACGACGAAGAAGGGGGGAACATAATCCAAGTATAGATAGGAGTTGAACTGAACGGTTTGTTCTGGGATTGAACACTTCTAGGATGGTGACCATCAAGCAAAGGCAAGCAGCTGTGAGGTTGTGGAAATAGAAATTACCACTTTCTAGATGAGAACTCAAAGAACTTAATCCTGTCAAGTCAGGAGACCAGCTAATTCGCATCACACAATGCTGAAAGAGATGGCACATGAAAGTGCAAGACTGTGGCTGAGTATCTTTAATAAACCTTTTGGGGGAATGGATATGACTGTGGAATAGCAAATGCAGTACCTTTATTTAGGAAGGGAGAAGAAGTGATGTGGGAAAGGACAGGCCATTAATCTCACCATAGCCGCATGTGTGGTTTAGAGCAAAGTTTGAAGGAAGGACTAATTAAGACACATGAGAAAACAGGCAATGGGATAGAGAGTGACCTGGCTTTACCATAAGTAAGCTAAATGAAAGGCAGGCACATGCCTTTTTCTTGTCTTAAAGGAAAGTGCTCGAAAATTTCAATGAGGGCTTCTAAGCTTCTGCTCTCTGGAGAATATTCTTAAATATCACTCCTTAGTGACTCAGACTTTACAGTGGCTTTGCTCAGCATTTCCCTACAGACTTCCCTTAAGTTTCCTGCTGAATAAAATGATCTTCAGCAGTCATTTAAAATATGGTTATGGTTTCCTCTCTGCATACCAGACACCAAAAGCTAGATGTCATGCTGAGGCTTACTTTGATATTGCAATAATTTACATGATTGTTTCTGCAGTATTTTATTTTTAATGCTCATTATTGATTTGTGTTCCTGCAGATAAATGACCTTGTTTTGAAAATAAGGGACAACATGTACTGACCCAATCAGAACATCAAAGAGAAACTTGATGGGGTGTAATTTTTCTTCTAAACAAAACCAAAACATTCAACATTTTAAAATGCTGTTAGAGCAATCTTCAATCTACATTGTTATGAACAATCAGTTGGCCAAGTAAACAAAATGAGGAGATCATTTTTATGTGAATTTTATGTAATTTAATTGTAGTATCTTAGAATTATGTAGAATATCTTCACACTCGGGCTACTTTTATGATTCTTGTGCAGTGCAGAGAAATGCCAGGGAAAGCTGGGTTGTGTCAGGTGAAGTGCTGACAGTCTGCTTCCACTTTCCAGTTCAGCTCAGATTTTTGGCACTTTGACTGGAGCATGGGTGAGTGGAGTGGATGTCACATTGAATCAGACCTGACTTTGCTGTTTTTTTAAGTTGCTGGACCTGCGTGCAACAGTCACCACACGCACTGATAGAGATATGCAAAGTGAAAGAAGTAAATGCTCCTTGAAAACTGCTGCAATCAGCAATATATGCTTAAAATGTGTTTACTTTAAATGCCACTTTATACTTTTTTCTCTGTAAATGTGATTCCTATGCATTTTGAGCTGCTTAGAATATTGCTTGATCAGAGAATTTGTATTCCACAATTCTCAGAGCCATTAAAGTTTTTGATCCTGAAGACATTTCTGATTAGCAGGCCGCCAAGAAACAGAACGGGTGTTGCTGCTTGTAGGTAGGGGAAAATGTCATCAGTGACCTTCCTTTACGGTCTACCTCATGAAACAGCAAGATTTCCTGGGAGGCTTCCTTAAGGATTCAAAGTGATGCTCATAGTTGGTAGGTAGGCCTGGCTTTTACATCTACCTCCTCTCTCTGGAGATGAAGTTTGTCAGAAAATGTTGGACACCAAGGAACAGGAACAGAACTAAGTCAATGAACTGTGTGCCCCTTGCTTAAAAAACATTGCCATGAGGGAGAGAGGAACATCAGCTTCTGCTCAGTGGAAGGCTGCAGTCATACAGAAATTAAGTGGTAATTTAAGCTTCCTGATCATGTAGAATCAAGCAACAGTCAGGAAAGTTGCCATCTACACATGGAGGGGATTTTTCCTTTTTTTGAGATTCAGTGAACTGGTGGCAAATGTCTGTATTTTGTATTGTCCCTTACAGCCTCCTGAAACATATTTCTGCCATTCTTGAACTCATATTTTGAGTCCTATCTGTCTTGCTGAGAATGTTTCTTGTTATCAAATGCCTGCAGCAAAATGAAAAAGAACCTCCCCAATTTAGCCTTTAATAATTTCTGTCCATAGTACATCTTTGTTACATTTCTCCCGTCTTTTACTCTCTCTACTCTTACAGGCCTCATTCTGCTTCTCTCGAGATCAAATCTTGCTGATGAATTAAAAGAATTAAAAAACAATAGGATATTCCATTATCTTCCAAGAATTGAAGAGGACAGAATCCATACCACTACATGTATATGAGAACTTTAGGAAACAATTATTTTCCATACCTAGCACAGATGGCCATGTGCTTCCAAATACTAATCTGCTGCTCCTTTTTTTCCCTTTTAGTGGGCATATTTAGAAAATTTGCTTCCTTGTAAAGCATTCCTAGTACATTCCAATTTATCTAGCCTATGGAAAAGTGTAATCACTCTGTTTGCGTTCATTGATTTTTTTTTGCCTTCTTATTAAGGTTTAATCATATTAACCTCAGAAGTCAATCTCAACACTTTCGTTAAATTCAGATGTATGAAGATCTCTGAGGCTGATGTAAATTTTGAGTCACTGTTTGCTTGCCACCTTCATTTTTACAGCCTTTTTATTAAGTCTAGACTTTATTGTCTTTTGATGCTTAACGTTTTCTAAAACAGACTGAGAGCTGGGTGAAAATTTGTGAGTCAATGAGCTTTGTAGATATTCGGATATGAACCGAGTCTTGCCGTGAGCTAAATTCTGACCAGACTTTAAAAAAAGAAGAATAGTAGCTAATTCTGTCTGTCATTACAACCTACATGCTGATAACCTGAATATTGCCAGCTGGCTTCCAAATTCATTCTGACTTGAGAAATATGACTGATTTCAGCAATATTTAAAGAGCAATACATCAAGTATTTAAGGTGAAAAAGGGATGAAGATACAATATCACCTTTTGTGATATGTTGACCCTAGCACCCACAGGGTTGCTTGCTCACTTCACTCCCTCTCCCATTCCATCCTATCCCTACAAGATGTGGGAGAGAATAGGGAGGTTGAAAGTGAGAAAAATCATTGGACAAGATAAAGAAGGTTTTGTAGGTGAAGGAAAGGGGAAAACCCCAAGAAGCAATATGAAGGCAAGTACTCAATACCTACTGGGTGTCTATTGTCAAGGGTAGCACTAAGAAGCAGATATTTATGTAGTTCATGCATGTAACACTTTTGTCTCTTCAAGAATCCTCCTATCATGTCAGAAAAAACAGACTAGATTCCTAAACCCAGTGAGGGGTAAAAAAATGCCATTGTACATTTTGTTTTTACATTGTGATTTGTCTTTCCTGTGCATCTTCTAACTTACTTTAGACAGTGTTTCAGGTGTGCACACTTAAAACATTGAGTCTCCCTCAACAAAACATGCTCTGATTGCCTTCACAATGAACTTTTTTAATTAATTCTCTTTCTGCTCTGCTGTGAGACAATTGGGAGAAAATTGAGGTCTATAGTATTCAAAATAGCTCAAACCTCCATGAAATGCTGTTGAAAATACCCCTGTATCCAACAAACACAAGTACTTAACATTCTGGGTCTGCAATCAGGCATTAACATAATATCCAGCATGACTTTACAGAAGAGCATCAGCTGAAAAATAAAGGGGCATTTAAGTAATCCATATATTTAGTTTACAGTTCAGTGCTAGATTGAGTTTTATTAAATTACACCTTTGCATACAGCCTACAAACCAAATAAGCCATCAAATTTAAGCAGTGAGGGAGATACAAGGATGAAGGTCAGTTGTTGATTATCTGAGTGGTTCAGGATCTCACTGATGTGTCTGCCTGGGGCTGGTGATCCATGGGTTTGGGTTTCAACCAATAAATCTGAAGTCACTATTGGAAGGACATTTGTAAATAATTCTCATTGTCAGTCAGAGAGAAACTGACCCTTCCTATTCAGGAGACCAAAGACTATTGTCTTATTGTCCATGTTGGCATTACCACGTGTGAAATTCTCCATAAAGTAGGGTTGATTTTTTAAAAAAATGCTCTGTCCATGATTGCTTATGTTGCTGATCAGTATTGTGTCATAAACCATCACAATGAAATCAAAGTTTTTTGCTAAGCTACTGAATGCTCTATCACTAAGAAATTTTTATTCATGGTAGCATTGATGGCTGGATTGACTGTAGGCCCAGCATCAGTGGAGAAATGATGACTATTTGCTGAATCCCCAGGGTCCCAATGGCTATGCTGAAACCAAATCTCCTAATAGGCTGTGCTGAATAAAAGTTATATTATTCCATTCTGAAAACCTTCTTCTACCTTCCTCCAGGTTTCCTACTGAGTGGATGGAAAGTGGATGGTAGAGCCAAAGAGCTGCAAATTCAGAACAGAGCCCCATATTTACAAAATTTGTCAGAGAAATTAAACTAAATTCTTTCATGTGCAGTAACGAAAATTATCTATTTCTTGGGTAACAAAACAGAGAATGCTTGCTTACTCACAGACTTTAATTCAGTTGAGTTACTATTAATGACACCTGAGGGGCAGGTTTTTATCACTGTAGTAAAGAGAATAATCAGGAAGCAGCAAGTAAAGAAAATTTGAGAAGTGTCAAATTGCTCTAAAATTGGCATAACCTGCTGCCAAAAGAACGATATTTCAGACATGAATCACATTCAGAGCTTGCCAGTTTCTCCAAGCTGAAACTATTGTTGGCCACATGGACTGCATTTAGACAAAAAAAAAAAATGGTAACTCAGAATTGGTTAGAAATATTCAGTAAATATCTACAAAAACCACTCTGTACTTTTCTTTGGTTCTCTGCTTGTTTACATAATGTAATAAGTTCCGTGAAGTATAACTTACTCCATGAGCACCCTGCTCATCCCTTGGCACTCCTTAGGGAAGAGCAGGGGCCTAAAGGGATAGAAATAAAAACTTGAGTCACAGCCCTTCCTTCCAGTTCCTCATGGGCGCACACAGCATTATGTGCAAGGAGCCCTGTGCTTTATTGAATCTGTCTTCAGATGAATTCTGGAGCCCTAACAGGAGAGGACCAGGTCAAAAGGTTCCTCAACAGCCACTGTTAATATTCTGTATTCTAGAGATCTAAATAATTTGCAAAAATCCTTTCAGAGATGTTGATAAGTTTCCAAAATCATAACAAAATTCCCTGAAATGAAAGAAAACAAGTTTGCAAGATTTAAATACATTAAAGAGACCTTTCTAGATCTTGACCAATCTGTCTGGCATCTGCCTTGGACAAAAGAGACTGTTACTATTGATTTGAAAGCATTGATAACTTAATGATAGGACTTGCATTAATTCTCCACAATTTTTTCATTAGGAATAAAAATGACACAATATCAAATGGTTTTACAATATATAGATGAAAAATAGCTAAGTGGTGTGCCCCAAACCTGACCTGGATACTTGAAGGCATGACTCCTGTCTGAAATCTTTCCCTTCTCTTTGCCTCTTTCTAGAATTAGCTTAACAAAAGGTGTGTAACAGGGGTGAAGTTTAAAGCAGTGCAAGTATTGAGAATATGACAATTGCTGGAGAAAAGATGGCTGATGTGGAATAACCTGGTTTGGTTTGGCATACTGAAAAGAGCAAAGAAAGCTGTCTTTTAGTGGGGAATTATTCTGTGGAGGCACTGACAGTAAGGATGGAAGATTCTCTTCCAGGAAGTGGCATTGGAAATATCTTGAAACTCTTGTGGTTTACCACTCAGGTGACAAATGAGGATGATGTCGTGACCATAAGATTTTGGCTGGTACCTGAGGAATTATCACATCTTTGGGGTTCAGAAGGTACCTCATCTGTACATTTAGTACCTGTGGTCACTAATGAACCCAAATGCAAATAAATATTGACCCAGCCAAGTCCAGACCTGGAAGCAGCTTAGACTTTCAGGATTTCTTTCAGGAAAGACCTAGCGGGTTCAGCTGTGCCACCACATGTCCTCCTCTGGTAGGTATAGATGTGGAATACATCAATGATCCATGAACAAAGAGTTGACACTGTAGGGCTGTTTAGTCAGGCAGGGAGGAGAATACTTAAGTCAGAAGGCTGGAAATCAGAGGTGACAAACCCAGAGGTGAAATAAAACACATGAACAGGGAATATAATTAACTTTAGCTTGATAAGCATGGTGGCTGTCCGAGGACCCTCTGGGATTTTAAAAAGGAAGAATGGATTTGCTCCTGATTGTGCACAAGATAGTCCAAGCAGAAACATTTCAACAGAGTCCCATGGCTTCCCTTATGCATGAAGCCACTCACAGACCACAGCAGTCTGTCCTGGCACCATGATCTGTGGTAGCAACCTCAATTTTTTTTTTGAAAAAACAAATTGAAAAAGAAAAGAAACCAAGCTAAAACACCCTACAGTTGTACTGATTCATACAAAAACAGCTGGGTTGAAACAGACCCCTGTGATTCTCCCAGGAAGCAGAACAAGCTGTAGCATATCAGAAAACATTCAAAATGCTCTACACCCGAAAAAGAAAGCTTCCAGCTCTTGGTTAGCCTCAGAAATTTTATCAATGGTGAATTATCAAAAGGTAAAAGTACAGCAAGAGGACTTGCCTAATTTACATTCTTCTAATGGGTTCATCTTAGAAGATTAATACACAATATTAATCCCCCCTAGGCACAGTGTCCTATCAGGGAGCATTACCAAATGTCAGAGGGGACTGCCCGTGGGTGGAAGGTCAAGAATTTATCATCCTTTCATTAAATTATTTGAATGGAAATCAAAGAACAAGGAAAAGGTAGAAAATGAGAAGCTGCAATGGCAGCAAGATTAAAACTTGCTCTTTCAGAAGGATTACTGTTAAATTTTCACAGTAAATGGCAAGCTTGTGTGTTTTGTTGGTCTTGAAAACCTTGAGCTTCTTTCTCCAGTGTGATGACCTTTCCACTGTAATTTTCCTTTGAGTAAATTGATAATAGGAAAATAAGAGGGACGATAATCCCACCCTGATATGTTCTGCCCTGTCACCGTCTTGTAGGTGCTCAAGGTTCTGTTTGCAAATGAGACAAAAAAGTACCTTTATTTAATGAAAACTCATGAGCTATTTAGCTTAAATCAAGAGTTGCAGCAAATTCCAAGATGTCAGAACTTTGCATTGTGGGAATAGTTATGTTTTTCCTATGAGAAAATGAAATTATTACTTGGTGTAGTGTGTTACTTCTTAATTCAGTGAAAGGTTTTCCTTTTTCAGCTTTATTGCAAGTAATGTTTTTCACATTTATTCTTGTCTTCCCCTTTCTCTCCTTCAATTTCCCCTTTCTCCCCATTAACCTCACCTTCCTTTTTATTATGTCATTGAGACAGTTGGATATATTTTGGCTGATATGGGCTTAGATAATCTAAGAAAAGAGAAGATACCGTCACATTTGAATTCTATGGTGACCAAAATAGATGAATTTCATCTGCCTGTAGACATTTAGTGGTGTTTAGAGATTAAAAAAAAAAACTAAATCCCTTTCCTTTGGTAATTAAGAAGTGTCCATTTTCCATATAAGCTGCCCTACGTTTGAACATATGCACTGATTATGGCCTTAAATTTATAATACAGCTGTGCCTAAAATATAGGCTGAGTCCTACCAATTCTGGCTACAAACTCAGTTTCATAATAATTAATTTTTTTGATATAGTCTTCTTTTTTTAGACTTTGATTCTATTTAAAGGAAAATAATTCCTCTTTTCTTCTGCACAGCCTCAGAGGAAGCTGGGGGTGACAGAATGTTCTATTAAGTGAACTAATGGAGCAGCTCTTTCTGCTAAACTTGTGTAACTCTGGAAATGCCATGTACTGCTTGTTCACTTACAGTCTCTTCCCTAATCATTTTAGCAAGTCAAGAAAGGTCCCTTCATTCTGTTATGATGTTTTCCTACATCACAGTCCTGAAGCCTCACTTGCTGCTAATTGCAGTGATTTCAAATATGTTGACACTAAAGCTTGGTGAGTGCTGAAAGAAATCTGCAAATATTTCCTTGTCTTGGTATCATGTTTGCTTTGGCAGTGTTCACACTCCTTGGAGATTTTCTTTCACTAGCAGGCTTTTAATGACATGAATGGGTGGAAAGCAATGTATTTTGGATAAATGCTGCAAACTTCCAGGAAGCAAATTTCAAAATCAAAATGGTGAATGTTACTGCTGCAAAAGTCGCTTAAGCAGACTGTTGGACCTGTTGAGGTTGGTGTGGATGAAATAGCTCATGAATTTTCAACAGCACATCTGGGAGTTCAGGGAAACTGCCAGTGTACACCAGCAAGAAGTTTGACTGCTAAGCCATATCCATGGAGCATCTGGGCATCATTACTTGAGATGTGCACGCTTCGTCCTTGGGGAAATGAGGAATTTAAATGCCAAAATAAATGTACCGTAATGCAGTTTAAAATACACACTGAACTGCTTTACCATCTCATCTCTCCTTCCTTGTGGAAGTTGCACGGCCCTGCAATGATCAGCTCAGTAGTGAACTTCTGTGAAAAATCGTTTTCAAAGGATTCCCATCACTTTGTGTCCTCCAAAAATCTGATTTTTCCCATGCAGGATTTTTACTGCCAGCCCTGTACACTGGAGAAGGTAACAGTATGAAAATACACTAATAGGTTTGAAAGGGAAGAAAGATACAGGTGAGGAGATAACAGGAAAGGAAGGAGATGATCCTTCTATTTCTAAAGTTCCTTTGTTTTAAAAAGAAAGGGGAATAGATGCATTTATAGATTTTGACTGGTAAATTTCAAACTTTTACATATTATATATACATTTTACATGAAAAATTGGTAAATTAGAATGTTATAAAATGGTGAAACCTACTCTTTTAACTGCCTTTCCACCCCTGATCTCCATTAAGCAAAGTGCAGGAGCAAGGCTAAGCATGGTAAATAAAATTACTTTTCTTCTTCCAATTCATCTTTAATATATATATTTCAGTGTTAGGGGGAAATGAGAATATTCGTTTTCTGCAGCATTTCATCTTGCACTGCTCTTTAGGCTCAATTTATTGAGCCCTACTTTGATGAAGTTATGTAAAAAGAAATCAAAGGATAAAACTGTGCTGATAGACAACCTTAGAGAAATTGTATTTCAAGCTTAAGGAAAGAGAAAACTGCTTTTTTATGGGTGAAAAGTGTAAGATGTTGACAAAAATCTATAAAGAATTCGAGGCAGAAGGAAGAGTTACATTCCTTTGGAAAATAGAATGGTTGGCATGTATGTTTCTTTAGATGCTCCCTTTTCCTCAATCCCTGCTATTTAAAGTTTCCATGTGCTGTTAGACAAAAATCTTAGATCAGTTTATTGTCAGTGTATACAGCTTTCCCCAAAGTATAATAAGAAATCAAACCACATGTAATGTTTGCAAGCAATTTAGCGTTGCTCTGTGTGTATTCAGTGCCTTACAAGATGCAGTTAATTGTTTTAATCATTTAAAACCTGATTAAACTTGCAGACATATCACCATAATCAAGCTGGTTCTGCTTTGAACCTGACTCAGATCAACAGTTTTTACCATGCTTGTAGGAAACTATCACTCTGGCATTAAGTGGTGTGAAAACCAGTCTGTGGTTCCTTTAGACAACTCTCAAACTAAGAATGTTTGCTTTCTTTTTTTCTTTTTTTTTTCCTCTTCTCTAAGTGAGGGACAAAATTTTAGCCAGAACCTCTTTGTTCTGGAGATCATACCTTTAAAATATACAAGACACACAGAGCGTGGCAGAAGACAAGAAATATTATAAGTAATTTAAGAGAAACTGGAGCTCAAAGATGTTAACTTTTCCCAAGATCAGACAGGAGACTGAACCTATGAATCAAGGAATGGACCTTAAGGGCAAGATGTTCCTTCTGGATTTGTTTCCTTAAATATTGGAAGGAAAATGTTTGTGATCTCCAGATTTGACATAGCAGGGATAGTTCCTCCTTCACAAATCTCCATGGAAACTTGCAGTACAGGTTGGAATAGAGGCTGCAAAGCAAAACTAGTGCAGCTCTGGGCTGTCTCACGGCTCATGGCAAAGAATTTTCTATGTGGTAACATTTCCTTAAAAGTGGATTAGGAACTGTGAGTAAAGGAACTGTTTTTGTCAAGGACCAAAACCAGAACTTTGGCTGTTAGTGAAATGTTGGGGCAGTGTGGCACCTCTGTTCTAGTGTTGTCAGATTGTAAAGGTGAAAAGTAGGACAACTCCAGAAAAAAAATCACTCCCAGAATAACTTAAATTTGCTTACCTCACCTATTGAGTAGAACTGGTATGGCATGTGTCATTTATTCTGTATTTTTTTTCAGAAAAAGCAGAGGTAGTCTTGACTGATATACTTTTCAAATGCGTACAGCATTTCCTAGACAGAATTAAAATTTTGAATTATAAAGGGGGGTCTGGCAAACTTTCAACTTTTTTTCTGAAGTTCTGGGATGTAAGGAAGAGACTCAGCCTATTCTGGGTGCAGTGACACAGAGAAGAAATGTAGTTCTTTTATGTCTAAGATTTCAAGAAGGCATTGTGCATTGTAGTCCTTTTTATTTAGAGACTGATGTTGGTTTTGTCTGCCCATGCACATCTTGATTTAAATTATAATTTTTAGGTCCCAGGAAATACAGACTGGGGCCTTATGTGTTCCAAACTGAGTGCTGAAACTTAATTTGTTTTGAGTTGATGGTGCTGCATTGTCAGTTCTACCATGACTCAAAAAATTACTTTTTGTTTTTACTCCTATAAACTGCATTTTTTATCTTCATTATTATACTATTACCCTTATATTATGACCATAAAATAATTGGCTAATGAAGTTGCACTTTAATTAGTACATTTTGTTTTAAATTTTGTAGCTTATCAAAGATATTTAGATTTCTTATTTGCATAAGTTTATTTGCTTTCTATTACAGTTAGGTTCTTTTACTGAGAAACAACATTAACTATAAATGACAATTTACTTTCTGACAGGCTCTTTTGTATTTTAAGTTATGTGCAAGAGCACTCAGAGTAGCAGTTCTGAAATTCCCCTCAAAGACAGACTTGATGCAGTGATCCTGATTCTGCCATTATCTGTCTGTTAAGTACTTAATATTCCTGAATTTAAAATCCATACCTTCAAGTGGTGTTTTATGGAGGAATGGTGTAATTGTACATGACAAAGCTTGCACAAAATTTGACTTCTTATATAGGAAAGAATATAAACTTCTTATTTAAGAAGTCAAGAAATGTGAAATTTTCAGGTGGAAATTGTGATTTGCTATTCTTGGGAATGCTTTTGGGAACACAGCATTACTAAGTGAGAAATATGTCAGAAAAAAAAAAAAAAAGCAGAATCTTGACTCTCAATGGCCAAACCTGTAGGCATTTGCCAGAAGAAGTGTTTCCCAGCCTGTACATAAACTTTCTCCTGTCCCCTCTCTCTGGTCTTCCTGCCTCTTGAGACCTCTTCCTCTACAGTTACTCATTTCCAACAGGGAAGATTCCATTTGAAGCAGCTTCTTATTTTACTCCATGGTATTCACAATCCCCTTTGTGAACGTCTTCCCCTTTTCTTTAGAGCTGGGTTAGTGTGGTTTTGTCTAGCACTGCAGCTGTTCATATTTCTCTTTATGGGACATTTCTTTGGCTTTGTTTTTCTGTCTCATGTTGTTTTTGTGCTAACTTGCCCAGAGTGGGAGTTGGAAAGAATTCATTTTCCTGAAATGCAGTTCTGGGAGGGCTGCACCAGATGAGAGAGAATATGAGAGAGTCTCCATTACTGTGTTTATAGTTACCTGTCGCTATTTTTCATTAACTAATCTTCTTAGAAGAATCATTTCAATTTTCCTGTTTCAGTGTGGACTAAGCAGTGTTGCCAACACACATTTTTCTCTGTCAGACATCACAGTAAGTAAGTATGTGGCACACAGAAAGTTTTAAAGCCATCTCCTCAGATTGCTGTTTTAAAAAGACTTTTGAATGACTCAGTTGGAGGTGTCATGCTTACTGGCATTGGAAAATTAGAATTTTTGAAAGCAAGGGAGTTGGATATTTTCTACCAACCTGTGCTAAGCACCTACACACACTGAGGGGAAAACAGGTGAAAATTGAGTCAGAAGAAATAGACAAATGTGTAGACCCACTTGAGATTTTGAAGTGGCATGTGAGCAGTCTCTATTAAATGCCTAAAAGCAAATGGCAACACCATAAAAATCAGTGGGAGAAATAGCGTGTGCCCAAGTTTTGCCAGGGACAGCTGTGGGACATTCTGTACTCTGAATGCCTCTTCTGGTTTTGGTCCATGGGAAGTTTATTTCTATGTTTCCAGTGCTGCAGGGAATTACTGTCTGAGCATTATTGGTGGAAGTTCAGCGGCCTCCTTTGTAGGACTGTCCATCCCAATCCTCATGGGAACTGGAGGAAGTTACTGGGACATGATTTATTACTATCAGGGAGAGCTGAGCTCTCAAGTGCTGGGGTGTTCACAGCCAGTTTGTTTGCATTGATTTATCAAGATTTTAGGAAGCATGATTGGGTGGTATTCCAAAGCTGAGTTATGGCACATAAAATTCCATAGGAAGCATGAAAAGGAAAAGATACTTCATCCAAGAAATGGTTTGGGAGGGACTTCATTCCGAGGGTGTGGGAGCAAGAGGTTGCACTGAAGTCTGTCTTGGAGTTTGCAGCAGGCTCCAGACAGGACAGCTCTCTGTTTTCAGGGTTCTGCAGTTCATGTGTGAAAAGCATGGAAAATCATCCATCCTTCCTCATGTTCCCCTGCTGTTAAGGCTTTCTGTGACTGGTTTCTTTGGGATCACAAACTTGGATTTGTGAGGTCTGTGGGGAAAGGGTTAAGGTGTCAGGTGGATATGCAGGAGGCACACCTAACATACAAGGCTTCCTAGAGAGAGAGCTGCCCCATCTGCTCTGCTCTCTCTGTAAGTAAATACAACAAAATCAGGAACTTTGATGACACTGGGAGCCTCCAGGCAGTGAAATGAGAATTATTTGGTAAATAACAGTAAACACTACTTCAACGGTAGCATTTCAAGAAGATGGTGCTTGTTCTCCACTCAAAGTAAGAACATTTGGTTAACTCAAATGAGTGTCACTCCTACACCTTCCTTCAGCTGATATTTAGGTGAGAAGTGCACAGGCAGCACCTGTGGTCCAGCTGAGAGATGCCAGGTTCCAAAGCAAACTCCCCAGCTGCCTCCCAATAAATAGAGGTAAAAGAAGTGCTAGCAATCTTTCCAGATATCTTATACATATATACATGCATATATATATTTCAGGGTAGCATATGCAAGAACAAAGCAAGCCATAGGTTAGAAAATATACAAATGAAGATTAGACCTGCCCTCACAAAGGAAATAATGTTACAGGTGAAAGAAAATAAGCTGAACCTTGTAGAGACAAAATAAATAACTTCTCAAACTATTAGAAGTTATAGTAGATGCAGAGATTGTTTCAAAAGGAGAGGTCCACCTGTGAATCTGGAAATAAAAATTTGGAATAGGCAGTTTCTTTCCTAGTGCAAGAATGAAAGAGAGAGATGAGTGGCAAGAGATCAAAGGCCACTTACAGGATGTACAGAACTGATGAGGGAGAGGCAGGCAAGACAGAAAGCAGGATCAAAGGACACTAATGATGAAGAAGCTCTGCTTGCTATTTCCCATAAAGAAACACAGTGAGTCAGCAGAAGTTCAGAGGGTATTAACAGGAAAAATCTAAGAGGAGATCACATTAGAAGCAAGCTCCATGCATTTTTTGCCCATCAGGGAATGTAATAATAAAGGGACATGGGCAACATTCATGCATGAGTTTTTTAAGTGCAGGGGCCTTTGGCTTTCAAACTATGGATTAAAAAGCCTTGAAGAGAGCAGTCTGAAAAAAGGTAAAGCAGCCAGCACATTAATTGACAGTCCCATTACAGGGCTTTGTGGAGCCTTGTCTGGAGTGCTTTGAGTTCAGTTCTGTTCCCAGCTAATGCCCTGTTGTCATTAAGTACAAATGGTGCATGTGTTTATTTTCTGTTCTTTCGTTTTCCTCAGAGGCAATGACAGAAATATTTTTCTTGTCTGCTTATGGATAGTAAAGCTACTTCCCACAAGTCTGTTGATGAGCTAGGGGATGTGCCAGTGAAAAGAAGCTTCAGACTGCACTCTGGAAACACGCTTAATTAAGGATATCAAAGACACGATTAGAATAATTAGGAAATTGCTCAGTATAATATTTAGCACTGAAGCAATTAGTGATTGTCATCCATTGGCCCCAGAAGACTTCATGCACTGCATAGGCGATCTCCTTATGGCTGTTTTTGAGAGGCCTATTTGTGTTTGAGTCAGTGAGTGACATGTGCAGGGCTGTGCCACAAATCCAGAAGAAAGCTGGGAGTCCAACCCACGCCTGAGGCTGGAAAGAGAGGAGAAAAATGAGCCATTTTGGACAAACCACAGTAGAACCTTGTATGTAGTCTAGAAGGAACAGTGTAGGGAAATATTAATGATTACCTCTGGAATGGGGAAAGGAAAAAAACCAGCATGACAATTCTTCCCTGAAACAGCATTCTTCCCTGATTCCAGTATCTTTACATCAATCTGCATCCACAGGCCCTACAAGCAGTATGGTGTGTCAGGAGGGAGGCCACTTTTCAGGAAATTCACTGCACTGTTCCTTGAAATAAAATCTGTTTTCTGAAGCCTTGGGGGATCAATGGGAGACGTGCTTCTGCAAACATATGTAAAAATCTCTGTACATGGTTTTCTCTTTTCAATGTGTGTATGCCACAAATTGTCATGGAGCAGGCAGTAACAGCAACTTGGGGAATTTACATTGTGAGGTGCTGGGTCAGTTCATGTAGCTGAGATCTGCTTGTCTCTCTTGTACTAAATCCCCCTAAATCTTTTTAGATTTGCTGAAATGAGTGAAACTTGCTCCTTGCCTAGGTATTTGTGGAATAGGTGTGGTTAATCAAGAATGCTTTCTTCACAGTCCCATGTCTTTGTGCTGCTGTTTCTCTCTGTATGCCCTGAGGAATTTCTCCAGTATACTGACTATAATCATTGAACCTTCTTTATTGCTTTCTGTTCAATTTCTCATAGCTGGCTTGCTTTTTGCTACTACCCCAGATTTTTGCTTGCTATTTCTTGTTGAATACAATACAGAATAAAAACAGTTTAAACTAGAAGTAGAAACACAGAACTTCCTTAGCAATTATTCTGCTTTATTATCTCTCTCAATTTTAATGCAGTTGGACTCCCTTCTTTTATCTCTGATCAGTGTTCTGATGCTCTTACATCTCATTTTCCCATATCTGCTTAAGTGAATTACTTTCTGATTTCCTGATTGTACTGTGTCTTTACTCCAGTAAATTCCGCAACTATTTCAATGAAGTTCTCTGTTAGAAGATTATATTCCATTTTACCATCTCTTTCCATAGCCACGAGAGAAACTTCCTCTTGTGTTTTCTGTATCAGGCCTAAGATTATTTCTCTATCATCCAAGTCTCCCATACCTAGGATTTTCGGCAAAAAGTTGAAAGTACCAAAACTGCCAAATTACACGGAACCATTTTTTATTTAATGATTCAGATTTATAAAAGCACATGCTGAAACTGATAAATTTTTAGTAACTTAAAAACTTAATTTATTTTTTTGTTTCTGTTGACTTATGTCATCCTGTTTGTTGATCCAAGTTGTGTGGTGATCCTTGAAAGATGGCAGGATGCACTTTGCATGTTTATGGTTCCACATTTTTAAGTGAATCAAACTTTCTGAATTAAAAGTTTTAGTTTGGATGGAAATTTAATCTTATGGTCTTGAAATTTTAGCCCACTTTTAGCACCATCAGACATGGTGGTAATGAGAATGAAGACAAATACTTGAGAGATATTAATGTGTCCAGTCTAATCACTTGATCCATTTCTGCTTGTCAGAACCATGTGTGGAATGAAAATCAGCCAAGTACTAGAAAATCACTCCCAATATTTTTACAGAGAAATATTATTGCTACTATGAAACGAACAGAACTTGACACATGATCTGGTGAAATCAGAGAAATACAGTGAGCCAGGTTCTGTGCCAGAAGGCCAAAAGGAAATGAGGATAGGCCAGCTGATACTGCCTGAGGGTCCAGCCTTTGGATTAGGCAACATGAAGGAAAAAGATGTACACACTGCAGCTAAAGCAGTGGCTGATAAAGTGAGAACAGAGGGAAAGCAATGGTGCCAACACTACAAAAGAGATTTAATAGGGGCTTGAAACTGAACTGCACAGAGTTATTGATAGCACATCATCAGTCCGAGGTACTTCTTCATTACGGCCCAGCTGGGTAGAGGAAAGAGCATGAAGAGATTGAGGAAGGCATTTTTAGCAATGGACAGTGAAAAATAAGGCTAATGCAGCATTCCCTTAACAAACAATGGCTTTTGGGATACAAAGAAATGAGTTGGAAGGGAAGAAACTCTACCCTGACAAGAGGCATTTCAAACTAAACACTGATAAATAATGATAATAAGCCACACATTTATCCAAGATATAAATCTGAACCTTTTGGGATAATGTTCCTCCTTTTCTTTTATGTTTACTTTTTAATCTTTACCCCTGCATTTTTACTTAAATCACAAACAGCTAATGTCAAAAAGATATATTTGAATATTTCTAGAAACAATAAGGCAATAAAAATTATTTAAAATTTTGGAAAATATTAGAAAACAATATGAAAAGGAGCTATGTTTAAAATCAGATGAAAGGAAATAATAAAAGGAAAGAGAAAAGGTTGGCATTTTATAGTTACCTGGCTTTGGAGTGTATGATTGCTCATTATTTTTACTACTGAATCATCTCATCACTGAATGACCTATTTCAGGTCAAAACATAATAGCCACATGACAGTATCTAACATCAGTTTTGTCCTTATAGTGTACAATTTACAAGTTAGAAGTGTAATTCCAATGAATACTGGAGAAGCCCTCTATTAGTTTAGGGATATAGGTTAAAAAACTTGCCTGGCACCCATAGCAATGTCTTACTCCATTAAAAGGTTCATCCTGACCTGAGTAACTCCTCTCTTCTGATTAACACTCTGCCTGTCTTATGTTGTCTGTAAGTGGATGTTTTTGTTGTCTGTAAGTGGGTGGTTTTGGCTTGTCATGTTCTTCTGTTAGGCTATTTGTTGTAAATAATCTCCTTCTTTTTAGCAAGGGACTAGTAATTATTCAGGACTTTATGAAATCCAGTTCTTATTACTGTAACATCTATAAAGCTGACTTCAGAATATCTATTCATGCCAATTAAAGTTTTAATACTTTAGAGCAGTTATGCCAGTAGTATATTAATTGTTAATGTCATTTACTAGAACATAATTGTTCTGCAGATGACTCTGTTGACTGAAGTGCTAGAATATACTGATTTTCTTTAGAATAGTAGATATTGCCAAGAATTCCCTTTTTGCTTGACTGTTCTTACTACCCTGCACTGTGAGCCCATCTGTCCTGTTACTGATAAATCCATTGCTAAAACCACCACTGTAAATCTGGTAGAGTTTAAATATTTTTTCACATACTCAGTTAGATGTTACTGATACCCAATGTTCTGTGGGCATGCCAGAAATTTAAGTACTGCACTTAGGCATAGGTGAAGTCCCTCATATTCACTCTTTGTATGCAATTATTTGAGGCTTTAGGACAACTTTCTGCAGTTTCTTTTCTTTTTTATTGCCTATTATATGTCCTTTCTCTACTCTTGCAGTCACAGATTTAGATGTCACATTCCTTTCTTCTGATGTCCTTCCTTGGAGAGAGGAAGAAAGGACTTTCAGAAGACAAGCCAGCTGACAAGAAGTGTGATTTTAAAGCAGTCACAGGCAAGGCTGTTGGAAAGAAGAGTGCCTTGATGAGGGCAGAGGGAGTGATGACGGATGTTTGTGCGAATCCAGTGCACTGTGCAGTGGCTCTGGTTAAGAGCAGCCAAATCTGTACTGGTTCTCATGATCCATATGCTCCACTGCCTGAGGAACACTCTGCTATTAACTGTCTTGCACATAGATCAACTGAGCTGCAAATCAGCTTTTTCCCTCTAAAGTAATGCCAGTAATGACACATAATGACAGCGCAGCAGAACCAACATTTGATGCTTGTCCAGTTTGCCTGAATCTGTGCCCTGCTGTTCTTCATATGGTTTGGATGTTCTTTCCTTCTGCTCTGCACATCTACTTTTGCAAATGGGCAGCTTCTCCCTTCAGGGACATGTAGAGAAGGGCTGGCAAGTCTTGCCTGCCTCTTCTGTCACCCAGCCACCCAGCAAGGCCTCTGTTGTACTGAACCCCTCTGCACTTTGACAGGAATAAGTGAGAGACAGCCTCCTCTCTAAAAGAGGAATAAGGTCATGCTGCATTTCACTTGTTGTTCTTTTTTACCCCAAGAGATTGTACAGAATACTTTCCACAAACTTTTTTATGTTTTGGAATTTTAGGATCAATGGATCTCTGGATATTTCTAATATAGATTGAACAAGACTAGACTCATGAGTTGTCCATGAAATAGATGTGACTGGTTGTTATTTGGAATGTGAACACACAAGAGGAATTGGAAAAGACTTTATTGTTTTTGTTAGAATGGAGGTTGTAGAAAGGATTCATGGTACAACTGCATATGTATGTATACAGGAAATTTGTGTTCCACCTGTCTTTCTCAGCCTATTGCCTGTATCCTTATCTACTGATTTTCCACTGTATTTTCCACTACACCAATCAGCTCGTTTTAATTTTGTTTCCAAAATGATTTTTTAATGTGCTCTAGCAAGGTTTTAATGCATTATCTTACGTTTGAGGGTTGTCTCCTTTCGTTAGGGAATTTTGTCCCATACATCCCTCAGGCATGGCAATGACTGATAGTTAAGGAGAACAAAAGAAGTGGCCAAGCCCTGGGGACATCTGGCTGCACCTCTCTGTCTGAGGGTTTCTCAAGGGGTGAGATACCTCGAGAATTGGAGCTGGTAAAAGACAGGGAGGGGTGGCTGAGCATGCTCTCTCTCGCTCTTGGTTTTCAGAGGAAGACACCCAGAACTGCTGCTGAGGAAAGGGAACTCACTGTTCCCACTGCAGTCCAGCCCAGTCCGCTTCTCCTGCTGTGGGTGAGCCTCTGCTCGGGAGAGCAGCCTCTGAATTTTAGCAATGGACAGTGAAAAATAAGGCTAATGCAGCATTCCCTAAACAGTGGCTAAACAATGAAGCATTCCCTAAATAAACAATGTTAATACCTCGCTAAGAGAGGAACTNGGGATTTTTCCAGCCACAGCCGCGGAGTTTCCACCACATCTCGCCCACCACCCCGGGATCGCTGCCGGCCCAGCCGCCATTGGCTCGTGCTCCCCGAGCTGCCCCACAGCGCCCCCTGCAGCCGCGGGGGAGCCATCGCCCCTGCCCTGCCCAGCGGGGCCACAGCGCCCCTGCTGGCTGTGAGCGGAACTGCACCGATGGGGAAGTGCCTGACAGCCCAGAGAAGGCTCTCGGTGGTTCTGGTTCTGTTCGGTGTCACTGCCACAGCTGGGGTTGGTTTGCCTTATATACACACTGGTAAAGATCCTATTCCCCCATCTTTGCCTGAGAGTCCCTTAATTTCAAAATACTAAAGAGGGAAGAGGTTTACATTTTCCATCCCAAGAGATGCTCCTGCCTTTCTTGGCTGACACCTGTCTCTCAATCCATGACACTTACTTAATGCATTATGGTGTACTTTTGCCTTCACCAAGGTTTTACCAGGCCATAGTCTGCAGCCTCCAAACCCAAGCTTGACTGTAGGTTAGCTCAGTTCAGTTTTTAAAAGGAGATGCTTCCAATCACAGCCTGCAGGGAGATAATGCTACTGCTGCCATAGGGACCCAGCACCATCCTGTCCTTGCTCTCCTTTCCTGAGGCATTTCCAACACAGAGTGGCCCAACTTTCATGTGTCCTTTCTCTCAAGCAGTTTTTAAAATCATGCCAGCAGACATTATAAAATAATAATGGATAGTAATGATCTCAGGAGCAGTGTGCCCCTCCATCACCTCAGCTGGAGGGCAAGATAAATTATAGTACATTCTAGTTAGGAGTTTAAAGTCAGCACCACTCCATGCAGGTGCTTCCCACATGGATGCCTGTAAAGCTATGGCTCCACTGACTCGTGTGTTTAACAGGGGCCTGGGCTGCCAAGAGCACTCCCCGATAAGCTGGATATGTGCTCTGTGGTCAAGGTATGAGAAGAAAGCAAGCACTCTAATTCTCCTCATGGAAAATCTTTTATTGGAAAGAAATGGGCATAGTCAGAGAAGATCTCATGGACACCTCTCAGGGAGGTTACTGGCCAGACTCATCAATATCCAAGGATATCTGCTGTTACAAATTATGTGTTGAGGCAGCAGCTTCCAAGGAAATGAAAGTACTTGAGAATCAGGATGAATGAGTGTACAAAGCCCCCAAGAGTGCCACCAAAACAGTCTGTTTTACTTCATGTCCACTGATGGGACTGTATGTAACATTCTCCTCAGTTCCTGAGTTTGTACAAGGTGTTGTGAGGTCTTGCACTGTTTCTTGGATCAAGTATCAGGTCTTTTTTCTGTGCTGTCAGTGTAGTGACACAGTCAGACCCCACCCATCTGTCAGTTCAGTATGAATTTGGTTTTGGTTTTGGCTGCCGGGATCATGCATAGGACTCCCACTGGCAGCACAGCAGAGCTACTTCCAAATTAAAAAGAATTTCACATATTCCTGAAGGACATAGCAAGAAGCAACATCTCTTATAATCCAATAAATGGCTCTTCCCCTACTGATACCCCTCATTTCTCATGTGGGAGAAGTATGACAGAAGAACATTTTTCTTATTTTAGGATTTTACCAATCATTGTGGAATCACAGAAAAGAGGCATAGAAGAGACTAGTGAAATCTAATGAAGAATGAAATGCATGACAGCATCATGCATGAGGCCAATAAGGAACGATATGATCATTTCAGCTAGCTGGTGCATGCTGGCAAAATGTAGTTATTGTTTTCTCTATCATCCGTTTCACAGCTCTTCCTATCTCCTCACCTGTAATTATCATTCTGTTGGGGCTCTGCCTAAGAAAGCAGAGCCATCTGGGGAAATCAGCATTGCTTCACTTAGTCTCAGCTGGAATTAAAATGATCTGCTGTGAAGACAAGGAAGAAGGAAAAAAATCCAAAATATCTTGTCTAGGGAATGAACCAGATCTGTTGACCAGGATCTACAGTTCAGTATAAGAAAGAAATTGTATTTAATTAGATACTGAAATGTACTCTAGCATTACAAAAAAAAAACAAAAAAGGAAGGGGAAAGTTTGCTCTTATGTTTATGTATCAGACATGCTGTCACAAAATTGCAGTGCATGTGTACTTTAATGAAAGCAAATGAATCGTTCCTACTTATAAAGATGACAGGATGAGGCCAGCATCTGTTAAAATCAGCGAAATATATTAATTCTCATTCCTAAATCATAACCTCATATTCCCAAGCCTGCAGAAATGGAGGATGTGCAGTAAATTAGTCCAACAGCCTTTTATCTCTGAGCCTGGACCCTGCTTAGGCCACCACTTGAAATGAAGCTGTGTCTCCATCTGGAGCAAGTCCCCTCAGAGT
>VZRX01018094.1:113326-167996 GCA_013398075.1 Notiomystis cincta | reverse complement strand
AGCTGGAATGAGACTGCGGTGTTTCACTGCACAAGAAGGTCAGAAAAAATGTCTGAAATTGTCAGGAAGTGTATGGATGTGGAAAGAGTGTTTTCACCCATCAGATTTTGTAGCAACTGAGCAGAACTCCTGAGAAAGGAGTAGCTTTTCCTCTGCCAAAACCACTGGCTAGCTGGCTGCCCTCAGCAGGAGTTCCTGGCAGATGAAAACAACAGGGGGGAAGAAAAATCCATTGAAATGATATTCCTAAAATTTGACAGCAATACAAGAATATTCTTTCCAAATGAGTGCAGTCATTTTTCCTTTTCTGCATTCACTGTCTGACTGTTTTGATGTGGTTTGGCTTAAGTTTCAAAGTTATTTTGTATTTTATGAAAGTATGCGTTTTTAAAAGGCATGTATTTGTTTTATAATTAAATAGATATTTACTACATGTATTATCTGAAATGAAGAAACATATAGCAGGGAGTTCATTGAACACAGGCATCCTGAGCACTTAGATGTTTCTGAAAAATGCTCCATTCCCTGAGCAGCTCAAAATCCATGGGAGTGCCCCACATCATATATAGCCTGAGCTGAGTGGAGGAAGGGCAGTGTACAGAAGTCAGGCAGGGGGTACAAATATGGGTCAATGATGAAACATAAAGGTTTATGGTTCAGAAGCTGAAGAATGAAGGAATGAATGTTATTAGAGCTTATGTTTGCAGCTTTCATGAGCTTGCTTTGCCAGTCACTCAGGTGTTTTCTTCCTATTGTTGCCCAGAGAAGCTATGGATGCCTCATCCCTCGAAGTGTTCAAGGCCAGATTGGATGGGGTCCTGAGCAACTTGGTCTAGCCAGAACTGTCAACTCTGGCTGGTCTTGGAGGAAGAGAGGCTTTAAACCCTGCAACTCAGTGCCTTGGGGGCAGTTTCTAGGAGGTCTCCAGGAATCCAAGGCCAGCCAGAGCTGTCAGTCCTGGCAGCTTTGGTGTTGGAGCAAGCCTCTGATATCTGCACCTCTGGAAACTTGCACCTGACTGCGAGTATCGGCCCTTTTCCATAGCAAGGAAAGCCTGGCAACCCAGTGTCTTGAGGGTTGTGAGGAGGCAGGCCCCAGGAGTACAAGGCATAGCACAGCCACAGCTCCTGGCAGCTTTGGTCGGAATCCTCCGAAATTCAGGATATTAGGAGGCAGAATCCCCCTTTTGGTCCTCAATGCCTGGCTGTGAATGTCAGCTCTTTTCCATAGGAAGGTGGTATGGGTTTAGGCTTCCCACTGAATTTTTCCAGTTAGCATTGCTTAGATGCTGTCACTGTGAGGGGCTGTCTCATGTAGGGCAGTGGTTTTTTTTCATACTTTTTGGAGCAGGACTCCCAAAGATGGCTAGCAGGGATTAAGCCACAGGAAGGAGTAGGTAACTGAATCCTTTGGGGAGGGGGCTCATCCCCAGTGTGGCCATAGCTGGGGCACCAGCCTCCAAAGAAGTCTAGAGGAAGAGGAGGCAAATGAAGGGTTTAGCAGTTTTGTCTTAGGGTGTTCTCTTCCTTTTGGTGGACCGGGGGCTGCCCGTCTCGCCCTGGATTTCCTCTACCTGCCCCCGCCTGTGCCTGCTGCTCGCCAGAGGGTCCCAGCCCAGCCCTCCTTCCTCGCTGACTCCCAGCTCGGCACCTGCCAGCACTGAACCCGGCTGCTGCCTGTATCAGTTTGCAGAAGCCTCCTGAAAGGGAGAGAACGCCCTTTTCCCGTCCGGAGCGGTGGCAGCCGGACCAGCGGGGATGCTCCGAGCTGGTACCGGAGCGTGTCCTGCCGGCTGCGGGGGACTCGCTGCCGCCTCTGCCTCCCGCAGCGTGCCGGGGCCCCCTGCTGCCTGTGGCCACAGCTACACGAAAGGGAAGAACAGTGCCAGGATGGCTGGAAGCTTCTGTAATTGCCTTGGGTTTTGCTCTTTTCTGTTTTACATATATCTGTGTATATATGTGTGTATATATATATGTGTGTGTGTGTGTGTGTATATTTTCTTGTAAAGCACTGTTATTCCTTTTTCTACATTTTTGCCCAAAAGCCCTGTAATTTCAAAGTTAGTAAAAATTTGGAGGGAGGGGGTCTTTCTATTCTTGCCAGATATTTGTCTTTTTTTTACCAAGGCAGAAGGAACACTCTGCAGCCCAATGTCTTGGGGGCAGTTGAGAGGCAGAACCCAGGAGTTCAAGGCCATCTAGAGCCATTGGTGCTGGCAGATTTGGTCTGGGAGCAATCCTCTGATAATCCCAATTTTTGGAGGCAGAATCCCACTTTTGTCCTGGGACCTGCCCTACTGTCAAATCAAATCACAAAAGCCCTTCAGTAACTGCTTTCACGTTTTGGAACTATGATGAACCAGGTGAGTAACAAATCATCCATTAAAAACTGCATATATACATAAAGCACCAAAATCTGTTCAGGAAAATAAATAGCACATGGGCTTTGCTGGATTTATTCTTTTTGTTTGGTTGGATTTTTGTGCGATTTCGTATTTTTATTGTGCAATGTTTTAGTTTGGTTTTGGATTTTTTTTCCTTTTTTTTTTACGCAACAAACAGGTTGTCTTAAACAGAGTTATTCCCAAATAATCTGTGGTTTGGCAACAGATACAGTTGACAAGCCAAATTATTTTTGACTATTTTCACAGTTGCCCAACCTCAACACTCAAATGTTTGTTTATCTGGTTGTTTCAAAGTGGCACGTCATCGAAAGCAATCTATACGCAACCATTTACCAATTCTATCATTGGATTTAATAAATGCTGTTTTAGCTTTTATTCCCTTGCTGCCTGGTTTTTGGGAATTGCCCACCACTATGAAATTGGAAAGTTGAAAAGAAGAAACTATGAAAGGGAATATCTAATTTCTTTACCCTAGCTGCTCTTTCATGGCCTCAATTAATCTACATTTGCAAGTCCTTCAATTTATGGAAAATTATTGGAGTGGCAATGTGGACTCTGCATAGCCAAAAGCTGGATTTTAATAAATGTGGGCTATTTAGTACATACACATAGGATGGCCTTTGAAATCCATCAAGGCTCGTCCAACCTGCTCTGAATAATTTTAAGAAATCAGTGCATAATTAATGAAAAATGCTATCAGATCTTTTTCCTGTGGGCTATCATCCTTATTTCCAACAAATGTGAGGTTGGTACGATAGCCTGGGTTAAAGTTTCTCCTCCTCCTTTAGACTGGCTCTGCTTGCACACTAGTGGGATTCATCTCTGCAAAATATAAATGGATAAAAGAAAAAGAAATGTTAAATAGTATATCTGAACTAAAAAATAAAATTATTTATATAATGTGTTGCAATGGTAGGAAGTGTCAGGAAGGTATTTTGAACACCGTGCTTTGGCTCAGATTCTGATTTCCATTTGCTGAATCAAAACAATAAAAACCTACCTGAAGGATTTCATCCAGGATATTGTCCTTATATAAGTAAAGAAACAGAATCCACTTGTCATAGTGAAGCAGAAAACTTTATTTACTGACATTTATTTTTAAAAATACAGCTATTTTGGCCACAATTCATGCTTAAAACCTCTGCCTGTGGAACAGCTTGTACTAATGTCAGCAGGCAAACTCAATACCTGACAATCTTTCACTGCCATATCTTTTTTTTCCCCCACTGTTTTGATGTGCAGCTCTAGTTGTTAGTCTTGCTGAGTCACTTCTCAATTACTGAAAAGAATGTGCCTAATTGTGGAAAATCTGGCAGTGAGACAAAGGGAACTCTGATGCTGGTGAGTATTGCCATCCTTGGTGCTGTAGAGAGCCTGGCTGGGTCCCCCCCTTGCTGACAGGTCTGGCACCCAGCTTTGCCCTGCCTGCACTTAAATGTCCAAAGAATTATTGGAGAAAGGCTTCTGCTCTTCTCCTCAGACTCAGTGGGAAGTGACTGTGCTCAAGTAAAAACACTCAGATGTTTTTATCTCCTTAAACTCCTTTTAACTCTTCTACCTCTGCGCTCATCCCCTGTTCATCATTGTTTTAACCCCTACTTTTCTGTTCTGGGGTCTCAGGATATCAGTGGCTGAGTATCTTTTCTGGATTCACAACACACAGCTGTCAGTGAGTGGTTTTATGTGCCCATATTTGATGTTTGCTTTTGGTTTAAACTGTTTTTTTTCCAGTGTCTTTAAGTGACAGAGGGAAAGGCAGACTCTGCTTCCAGATTGATGATAATTTGAAGCAGAGTCCGCCTTTACCTCTGTGAGAGCTCATCTCCAGATGACTAAATAAGGTATGCCCCACATGAAGTAGCTCTCCAAGTTCTAAAAGTGTTTGCAATTTGCCAGATATCTGCAAAGCCTCTATTTACCTTTAATAACCATATTTTGGAAGTGGGACAGGGAATTTTGTGCTGCTGGTCTTGACCAAGAGCTGTGATTTGGCTTAAATGAGTTTGCTTTTTCTGCAGCTTCTCTGACTTCTCTCCCATGCTTTGTTCAGCCCACATTGCCTTTCTTGTTGGTTATAAACCCTGATATATATTATGCCCAAAACCAACACTGGCAAAGTGTATCATGTCAGCTGCACCACTAAATAAAATAAACCTTAATATTTTATGTTTTCAGTTAAAATTTAGTGGTTAAAAATTCAGCTTTGTAGCGGACTCTTCAAGGGTTAAACTCTTCAAGGGTTCAGAGTTTATAGGAAAAAGTTTATAACTTCCTTCCTGATTAAAAATGAACTATTTCAGCTGTGGAAACTACTCCTTAATTAAAAAGTAAATCATATTACATGTTTGCCATGATGAACTGATAATTGGAAATTATTATTTTATTCCTTTGAATATCAATAAAATAGTGTAGTATCTTTAAGTAGGAAATAAAAAATAACCTTAAAATTCTTCTCAATGATAAGTTCTGTAATGCCTATAAGCATAGGAATTACTTCTGTGTCTATTGTGGCTTAATGCTTTTATTATCTTGAATATCATATCGAAATAAAAAAGTATTTTCCATCAAATTTTAAATATTATTCTGCAATAAACCTTGGCTGTGCCATTAAATCTTCTCAAACAATTAACTGCTTTTACAGTACCATAATTTACACTTGGCCATGCTGCAGCTGTTAGTTCAAGCCCAGGACATTTGGGAGTCAGTCTGAACTCCAGAATAGAATGGATTTGTCTCTTTCCTCAGGAGTAGATATTGTCCAGCCTGCAAATGAGATGATAGGACTGAGCTGTATCAGTGTAATGCACACACTTGGGGTAGGACTGATAGAATTCCAGCAAGTTATTCATTCCAAAGCAATTTCAAGAGCTGTTCCAAAGCATTCAGCCTTGGGTGTCTGAGCTTGTGGGCATTTCCTTTTATGCTCTCTGCTGGGGAGTCATTGTGATCAAGACTTAAGAGGGGTTACAGGTGGTTTTGGGAGAATGAATAAAGTCCTACTAAAAGTTCTATCCTGCATCCTAATTTCATTTTGGAATAAAAACCAAGGTAAACCCTTGTCTACAAGAGATGAGCTGGTGTTTGTAAAACTTTCTGTAATTAAGAGACACCAAAAGGATAAAGGGATTTGGACACAATAAATTGGGTTTTGTTTCAACTTTCTCCCTATTCAGGCTTTCCCAGATGGGTTATCCATTCTCTCAATGTGAATTTTGCCATTAGATTTCAACAGAGATAAACGGAAAATTTTAGTGTCTCTGAAGCTTAAACCAGCTTCTCACTCCTGTGAATTTGGTCAAAATAATTTCTTCCAGAAGCTCCTCTGGGCTCATGAGGGGAAAAAAACCCTGAATCCTGACCTGCAAGTGAGGGATTGTTATATTAGTACTACTACTACTACTACTATTATTATTATTATTATTATGATTATTATGATTATAATGATTATTATTATTTCACTGATGACAAGGCTGATGTAAAGTACTTGGAAGCCGAAAACTAAACTCACAGGTATTGGCCAGCTGATAATATTCCTTGACATTTCTTGTGCCTGTCCATTTTATTATTGTTTATAAATAAAGAAAATCCAGCATTGCTCCTGTCTGGCTATGAGATTTCACTCCCCAGCTACATTGATTTTATTACTAAATTAATTTAGTGCCACTGTCCTTTTCAGTGATTACATAAACCTGTACAAGGGACACTTGGCATTTCTCTGCTTGCTACTCAAGAATTTTGCTGCAGAATTTTTGGTCTAGCTGCTATATTTCATATGCTTCCTTGTTTTTATACCAATACACTTATATCAAATTTGAGCACTCTTTGAGAAAGTGAATTGATGGGTTTAGGTACTAATGATACAGTGCGTGCTTTGATCTCATCATTTAAATATTCACAGTCTCTTCATACTTGGATGTTTTAATCACAGGTCAGCAGTGACACAGTTGCTGATATATGATTAAGAATGCAGCCAATTCTGAATTTAAATTAATTTCTCTGTAGATACTTTTAAAATAATCCCCTTAAAACTATTGGGCTTGCTGTTGCAAAGACATCCATGACAGTCTTTTAGGAGTGAAGACAGTTTCTTGCATAAAGCATAAATTTTAAAAGCTGAGTAGCTTTTTGTGTGGTTTATTTGTGGAATTCTTTTACCAGCTAAAAATGTAAGCTGCTGCATAAATATTTGTTCAGGCTTAGTTGCACAGAGACAGAGCCATGTTTCAGGTACAGTATTTTATTGATGGAACAATCTGATTGAGGCCTATTGGGAAACTCAGATGATGGAAGGAATTATTTGAATGCTGTCATAATTTCCAAAGGGATTTCAAGCTCTTCCAGCCATGGCTGTGTAACACAGGATGTGCGTAACAGTTAACTCTGGAAATGATTTCTCTGTCAGTTTGGTTATTCTCGGTGGTATTTCTGCCCTCTTGTGAGATGTTCAGGAATGTGTGAAATTTTCAGGTTCTCTTTTCAGCAAATCTGGAGGTCTGGGAGATCCATGTGTGTTTCAACTGTAAGGAGTAGGAGTTTAATCTCTGACATGAGCCTTCTGCTTCGTTTAACACTTTCACGTTTCATACTCCCATATACACAGTGGATCCATGTCTGAGATTTAAACCTAAAAATTTCTCACTGGGAGAAATAAAAGGAACATGAATGTCTTGTTATTGCTCTGTACAAACCACGGCTGTGATGGCTCTGACACTTTCTTCAGCCATTTCCTTAAAGACAGCTTCATAAACATAGGCCACGATAAATCTTTTCTGGTGTAAAGCTGAGGTAATGGGATCCAGCATTTCAAGTGTTCTTTGCCTCATTAAAAAAAGTTATTTTGTAAAGCAGTATTTTATTATATCTCTCTTTTCTGATTAACATTGTAACACAGTTTTCTCTTTGTGAATAGTATAGAAATCCAAAGAAGCACCAACTGCATAGAATCTGAAAGAAAATATCCCAAACTCAGAACGTGTTTCAGAACGTCAGTTATGCCAAGATACCTGATGGAGTAGTCTGGCCTGTTGAAATGACAAATACAGCTCTGAGTTAAGAGGTTCACTGCTTTTTGGAATTATCCAGGAACTAGTAACTTTGGAAAAAAATGAGTATGAAGGAATGGTAGCACTGAAAGGTCTGTAGGCCACAAGCATGTAGGAGGATTCCTTACACATATACTTCCTATTTAGGAGTATCTCAATTATCTGAGAGGAGTTGTATGCTTGAGTCTGTGTATTCTGAATTATTTTCTCTCAAGCAAGTCAATTTTTGGCTCAACTGTCCTATCTCAAAGTAGATGGCAAGATAAGAGAGGATTTTACATGTAATCCAAAGTCTTCCACCTGGGTCACTGGATTCCTCATAATTATATCTTTTCTGGGCTGGAAATCACTGCCATTGACAAGGTAAACTAGTGCTGGAAAATCTTGCACCAATTGAAAGTCTTTTCTGACATGAGACAGGTTTTTTGTTCTTCCCTACAGAAAAATGCTCTCTTAACAGATGAGATTATTTACACAATCTGCAGCTCCCCTTCTGGATTCTTCTCACTGAGTGAAAAGATGGAGAAACACTCACAAAGCAGCTGTGAAATAAAGAGCCCATTTCACTCTTCAGAGCTTTCCTTAGTGGAAAGCCCACTGGATGGATGGATGGATGGATGGATAAAGCTTGCAGGGTGAAAAATCTGCTCTTGGCTAGGTGAGAAGAAGATTTTAACCACAGAATCCCAGGAGAAGTTTCTGAGTCAACTTCTCTTAGCCTTGTAGCAATGGCATGGAGAGTTGATGCTCTCATCCTGCAGCTTTAATTCTGTGTCTTGGTTTAAGACAACTTAAGAGATGGACACTCTAAAATGAGTTACCTCCCTTAGTTTCAACCAATCCCTTTCCACCAATAAGGAGAAATGAAATATGAGTAGATATGAGTAAAAAAATAAGAGTTTACTAACAAGCGAAACAGCAACAGGCAAAAAAATCACAGTGAATAATCAGTAGATACAAAATTGCTAAATCTCAGGAACAATTTGAAGTCTTTAGGGAAACATCAACTCTCTCAGCCTTTCTTCATGGGACAAAGCTGACTTTTGGCCTTGGAAATGCCTGGGTGTTCTGGACTTCTTTGATTGTGGCAAAATCATGAAATAAAAGTTAGCATTTGTTTGATGGACTGGTGTGTCAGTCTAGCTTTTTAAGATCACCTTGGAAAAAACAGTCCAGTCAGCTGGTCTAGAAGAAGAAACTGCTAAAAATCTGTAAGAAAAGACCTTTTACATAAACTTCTTTCAAAAATGTTTTATGACATAAAACTTGCAGGTGATTTGAAACAGCTGGACGCAAATGAAAGAGAAGGTTGCTGTAAGGTGAAGGAGCGTTTCTGAACCTGCCCAGCGTGAATTCCTTTCCTGTTGACTCATGTGAGATCTGTTCCTCCTTCCATCTTATTCCTTTCTACTTTAGAAGACACTGTTCCTAAAATGGGTACATTGCTTTTCTTTATTCCCAATCAGTGGCAGTTCATGAGAATTTATGATGTATGGTAGTGGTGAGAGTGAGATTTGGTTCTCTTTTTCCCTTAATATCTGGAGTTAAGTCTTTATAAAAAAGGTGCTTAGACTGCAACTTTTCAGAAGTTTATGGCTATCCTGATTGATTCTTCCTCGAGATATGTAACAGCAAAGCCAAATAATCACAAAGAGCATGTGCTGGGGATTTTCACCCTGGGAATTTAAAATTTTCTGAGTTCATTTATGATGTTGCAGTGTAACCACCTGGTGGAGTGAGTGATTGCAAGGCCTGATTAATGGTACAGACTTTTAGACTAGAACATGTTACTTCTGTACTTTGCATGCTGTTCTGTGGTGGAAATATTTCACAGCTTTTGCTAGCTATATTTTTGAAAAATCACAGCTTGCTGGAGCCTTGACTCTGCTCTTGCTGGAGGATGTCCCACGGTTCAAGTCTGTGTCGATGTTGCAAGTCCAATGAAAATATGTTCTCACTAATGAGGGCTGGATATATTTGGAGTCTTTTCTTTGGTAAAACCCTCAAAGCAAAGTAAATGTAGTACCTTTGTAGCAAAACATGAGTGAAAGCACATGGTGGCTCTTTCATAGCTTGGCTTAGAAAAAGTAACCCTTTACTGAATATGTGAATGTAGATGTCAAAGCTCTCTTTCAAGGTTTGGGGGAATTAAACAAGAGATGAGATGGGAATTGTCTTCCTCTTCCCTCTCTTTCAAAACAAGATTTTTTAATGGAGCAGACAAACTTCTTGTGCCACTAAATCTGACCTGCTGAGTTTCAGGGAGATGGATGCTTTGTTTCAAGCAGTTTCATTAAAACAAGGTTAATTTCTTGGATACAAAAAACAAAGCTTCCTGAAAGAAATGCACTGTTGATCCAATTTCAGTCCTTTCAAGTTTTTGGTGCCTGCTGAAGCGTAGTAATGCCTCAGAAGCAAAATAAGGGATTTTTTTCACAGATTTTAAAGAAGCTGTGACTTTTCTCAGTTTTATAAGAGCTTTTCAGGAGTTCCAGCATTAACTCTTTTATGGTATCATACATAAAAAACCCTATCATACTGAAAAAATCCCTTTGTTCTCTATGCCAATTATCTTTTTAGGGTTGAAGAGTTGCTGCAGTTCATGTATACCACAAGTTCTTGATTCATGGGAATATATTTAGCTTTGCTATGCTCAGTCTTTGCAAAAACTTCTGCTCAGCCTTTCCGAGTTTTAATTGTCATTTGATTGAATGATTGAATTTTGCAGCAACATGGCTGATATTAATGCAGTTAAAACACATACGTCCGGAGGATCTGGTTTTCCAGAAGATGTTTGAGTAAGCTGAGAAGTGAGGCTGATGTGTTACTCTTCTATTTCATTGCAGGTTCAGTGGTAATTATTTACAGCAATGAATAGAGAAATGGAGCAAAACCTTCTGCCCCAGGCTTTTCCTGTAGCTTTGAGGCTGAGCAAAAGAACTAGTTTCTTTTTCATGAGGAGCAATGCAGGGGATATGAAAAAAATGTGCCTGAGGAATAAGGTAGTGACAAGATCCTATCTGTGAGGAAACCAGCAGGAATCAGGGTAGGATGTTCCCCAGGGGGCCAATCAGTGCAGCTCTGTTGGCTCACAAAAGCATGAGCCAGTTCAGGAAGCCTGATGATCTGGCCCTGCCTACTGAAATGTCTTTAAAAAATAATCCTTATTTCTGTTTTTTCATGACAGAGATACCTACTAGAATGCTCTCAGTAACCCCTACCAAGAAACCAAGCAACACACTCCAATAAATGCTCTTTTATACAGCTTGTAATGTGGTGATGCCAACAGGTGTGCTGGCAACTAAATACTCCAGTAAGGGAGGCATTGCCAGAAGAATAAATATTTGCATGATTCCCATGTAAGCCACCTCCCTAAATGGTGGGGTTTAGGTGAAGTATTCCTTGAACAAGCTATTCCCAGTTATCCACTGCGAGGTTACTGAAGGGAAAATGGCCTGTTGGGTCATGTGGAAGGTTTGGGCCTACTGCCCCAAGTAGTTACAGCATCATTAAAGGAAGCAGAACTTACCAGAGCCAGGCTCTCCAAATGTCACCAAACAGCTTTGCTCTTCCCTGAAGCACCTGGCACTGCCCCTGGGATGCCTGTCTGGGTGTAACCCTGCTGACAGGTTATGGCAGCTGCTGCAATCCTGGTTGTGTTTCCTTTGATCTGTCCTCACAAACTACAGCTCATTCAAAACAACTGGAGGAAGCAGAAGCCATCAGTTTTCTTGAAATTATTTTTTGTGCAAATCTAAACATTGGCCTTGGAGGTTGCTTGTGGAAATAAACCCAGGATCACTTTAAAATTTGATACACCTCAAGAACCATTTTGAAACTTGATTTATTTCTAATTAAAGTGAAATCTGAAGCCATGTGAGGATTTTGAAAAGTTCAGCTTTTGTTGCAAGAGCAGTTCTACACAAGTTCTTTAATCTCAGGGGCTGGCTGCTACTGTACCATTTTATGTTATAGTTTCTAAATTCACCCCACACAATCTCATTGACTTCAGTGGGAATTTTCCTAGAACAAGGAATTAAATAGTCTTCAGAATTAGTTCCCCCATGAATTCAGAATATTAGATATCCGCTCAAGTTATGTTACATGCTGTCAATTTTTCACCTGTTAAAATTCTTGGAGCAGATGCAATAAAATTTCTTCAAGCTTGATAAGAAAAGTTACAGATTGAATTCTCTGCAGAAATCTGGGAGTTTGGCTGGAGTTTGGGAAAGCTGCTCTGAGGTTCTCTTTCAGAAAGGAATTTTCTGTGCTAAGCTCCATATTTCACTGCTGTCAATTCTGGATGACTCTGGTGTTATGTATTTAAATAAAGGGAATACTTTTTTTTTTTTTGGTGAATTATGAGTAAATAATAAAGGTCAGAGAAAACACCAGCAAAAGAAAGAAGACTCACAATAAATTGCTTACATGTTTGTTTTGTATATGTGATGACAGAGAAGATGTAAGGAGTATATCAGAAATTGAGGATGGAATTATCATTAATGGTGCAAAACTGCAGGAATACATCTTATAATGCCCATGTTCCTTCATATGGAAATAAACTTTAGGCTTGAAATATTTTTAGTCTTTCTTGGCTTTCCTAGACATGCTCATCTGCCAGTGTAACTGAAATCCTAAAGCCAGCAGTGGGGACATCATAACAGACTTCATATGTGCCCACTGGTCCTTTTTCTTTCATTTTTCTAACTTGAGGATAAACTGATTGATTGGAAATTATTGTCATTCACCTTGATCCCACCTGTGAAGGCTGCTTCCAAGTATTTTCTTTTCTAGGTCTTTTATCCTCGGATTTTTTTTGCAAAGGCACTTTCTCTCTAATCAAGTCCTTTTGACAAGCTATGGATGATTTTGATATTAATTCAGAGTTTTTATCTATAAAATATATTTAATAATTTCTAACTTTTCAGGCTATATTAGCAAATAAGCTAGAGGTCCACATGTATCTGTATTAGATGCATAAACGCACCAGTTTCTGATAATCAAGTCAAGGAAAGAGGATTTTATGAGAATTTTCTGCAGTGAAATTAAGTTTATTTGACATTTTCTAGCTGAGCACTTTACATATAGCATACCTTCTGAACTGGCATTCTTTTGGCCAACTAGAAACACATCTTTGGGATATGGTTGGTTTCATGTGTATGTTTTGGTTTTCAGTTTTAAACTGTGTAATGCCAAATACATGGCTGTTTTGTTCCAGAAATAAATCAGGTGCTCTGAAAACATCATAACCACATCACCTTTTGTTTTGGTTTGTTTTGGTTTGATTTGGTTTTGGTTTTGTTTCTCTTTTGTTTCCCCCCTACACTTCCTGGGCAATATGGACATTATTTTTCTCTTTCCTTAAAGCGGGCACATAGCATATCCTTGTTTTGTCAAGGAGAAGGCCAAGGTACTAAAATGGCATCAAGGCTGAAGTTTCACCCATGGGATTCCTTCAATGGGCAGTGTGGCAGTGGAATTTAGCTTGGAAATCCTCTAGAAGTTAATTTGACAGAATACATTACAACAGTTCCTAATTTTATTTCAAATCAAGCATTCCAGATCAGGACTTTAGTTCTTCATTGGTCGACCTGCTATAGATGAGTTTGTTCAAGCTGAATACAAATGTGCAAACCTCAGTTTTGGCATAATTTATCTGGTACAGCTGTGAATGGAAATCCTTCCTTATCGTAATAGGTATAACAATGAAGCTAAAGACATTTTTGTGATGCAATATTGTGACAGAGCATGGGATGAACTGGGTGGTGTGTGGTGCAAACAAGTGGGGAAAGTGAAGTGCTACACTGATACTCAAAATATATTTTTAGTCTTGACTGAGTATCTCCTCTTCCTCTGCAGTATGAAATGACATAATTTATCATCTCAGGCTCTCCTGTGCAGACCTGGGGAACAGATAATGCCCCATGGAAGCTAAGGTTTCATATAAAGCCATTTGATCTCAGCAGCCAGCACATAATGAAAAATACTAAATATTGTGGAAGCTTTCAGACAGGAATTCTGCAGGGCAACTTTTCATCCTTTGGGATGTTGCCTCCCCAGGACCTACTGGCTGTACATGGTGCTTCTCATGATGGAGAAAAGATTGAAGACAGACAAAATGTCAAGATTTGTTGTTTCCAGCATTTTAAAAATAAATACTGTTATTGTTCAAGGTAAGCATAAATCCTCAATGTACCTAATTGATGCTGGAGTGAAATACTAAATTCAGGATGTGTGTGTGTATAGTAAAAAATGGATTGCTGATATTTATTGCTGCTATATATCAAGCAAGGTTGGATTTTGTCATGCTCTGTTTTGACTATTGTTCTATAAACCTAATTCAAGGAAAATATTTCTGTGACAGATTCATGATGAGCAGACCTCAGGTAGCTTGACTCACTGATTGAATGTGAACTAGCAAAGAATTGTCCCTTTGGTTACTTGATCATGGCAGAGAAAACCAGAGACAGAGTTGCAGTCTCAGAGCACAACAGAACGTTTTTGTAATAAAACTACTCTATGGAGAAGTTGGAGAATCATTGACCCAAGAAAGAATGAAGCAACCTTTTCAGAAAAGGTTATGAGTTCTGGTGGATTGGAGCTGTGGGTTATAGCAGGCTTCAATATTTGCATTGGAATAATCCTGGAGCACTGGCATGAAAGCTCAGGATAAATGCATGACTATTTCTGAATGGGTGCTGGCGATTTTTTTTTAACAAATCAAGTAAAAATCAGTTTATTTGGCTCTCAGATTTAGAAGCTGATAGAAAGCATCCAAACCAAATTGGCATCCAAAAATAGTGGCTCCTCCTGGAAATGTTCAGTTAAACCTACTATCTGTTGGAGATATTAGAGTTCATCAGTTCACTTCTCACAGCTTTGTCAGGCTTTGTTTGTGCGGTCACAAAACCAGTTCAGATATTCCAAGAGCATCCTATATATGTTATAAGAAGCACAGGTATCTGTCCATTTGGTCAAAAAGAAAAGGATCCCAGTGCAATGGAAGAAAGGCTATATTGGATGGTATGTGAAAATTTACCTCTTGTAATTCCATTTGTGGCTGCTTTTTATTTTTTCTCCAGCATAAGTGTGATGAATCCCAAGGGAAAGTGTCATTGAATATCTTTCTATCTATTGAACACTTCTAAATAGAGGCTGTGCATGTTGTTTTACCTGCACAGTAGTGCTTAAATTGTACAAATTATGGCATGGCTGGGGAGCTGAAGGCCTCATGGTGCCAGATGTTCAGGAGGCTTCTCATCTTTGTAAGAATTTGGTGAACCTTTCAAGAATAAGAGCATCATGAGCCATCTATTGTGCTTTAATGACTTTATGGTGAACAAGTTGTAGCTGACATGAACAGATCAGCCTGGCCACTTCGTATTTTTAATGGGAAGTGCTGGTGTTAGCAGTGTCATTGTCATATTGGTGAGGATGGTTGAGAACTTCAGACCTTGTACTTTTTGTGCTCCCTGGAGACACCTCCATTCCCTGGGCTGGGGTAGAATTTAAATAGTATCAATTAAAAAAAATTAGAATTGGGGTTGTTTTTTGCAGTTTTTGACAGCCTTGATACTTGACCTCATTTGTAATCAAAGAGTAGCATTATTAAGTTCTTTTTCAAAAGACATTTGGCTAAAAAGAGGTTTTGACTTATTGGTGAAATGGATTTTGCCAAGCAACAGAAGCCTGTTTGACAAAACAAACTCCTGCATCCTATTTCTACCCTGTGAGTGGATCACTTCAGCAGGGACTCTTTCATGTGCCTAAAAGCGGCGTCCCTCTGTCACAACACACTGGCATGGAATTCTTGCACCTTAAAAACCTTTGAAAGCACCAAGAAAATGGTTTTGAAAAAAGAAAATGATGTCAGTGTTTTGGGCTGTGGAACTTTCTTTTTGCTAAGTTCTTCCCAATGCTCCTGTAATTGGAGCAGGCAGGGAATAGGTGTCTGTGATCTTTTCTCTGGTCAATACCACTAATGCTGACTACAAGGATGGTGAAACATTTAGTCCTTGTTCTGATTTCCCTTTTCTCTTTGTTGTCCTTTGTATGCCTGGGGACAAAATGCTAAACCCTCATTCCAAAAGCATCTGATCATTTGTGCAGAACTGGTTACTGTTAGAATCCAGCTTTTATTAGGTGAAAAACACTTTAAAACTTTTTAGTATGGGAAGCAAGTGACTTAATGGTGAGAACTGTGTGTCTCCTTTGGTTTGTCTTTGAAAATACCCTTGAGAGAAGAAAAAAAAATCTATTCAAAAAAAAAAAAGAAAAAAAAGGAAAAAACCATAAGATGAATGAGAGTATGTGGTGCTGTGAGCACAGCTGCTCTTTCTCTCTATGTGTGTACATAACTTGGGGTAGAAAGTGGGTCCGGACTCTGGGAAATTATGATTAAATGAAGTGCCCTTCTTGTTATTTCCAATTCAAGAAGATTTCATTACTCTATTGATTTACAGTGATTAATGCTTTCTTTCTCTCTCCTTTTTTCCCCCCTTTCTTATTTTTCTTTTAGGCTGTATTGTCAGAAGAGTGGCCATTTACTGCTGCTTATTGATTCTAACCAGGGCTGAAAGATGATTGAGTGCTGTGACTTTTTGGGCCCCATTTTTTCTCCTTGTGCTCCGGTGGAAAAACAATTAAAAGTATTCCCAATTAAAACGTCTCTGGATATTCTTTTGGTCTTTGAATATATAGGGATGGAGATGGAAGCACCAATGGCCACCTGACAGCCAGCCTAAGATGAATGTTCATCATTTTATGAGATAGCAATCAGTTATAAACATGCAATCGTCTTCTTTAGGAGAAGACGGAAGTATTATTTTAATCTGTAAAACTGCAGACATAGAGTAATAAGGAATTCTTAACAAAGAAAATATTTAAGGATTTGGCCATATTTATGGTAACCAAACTCCTGGAAACATGTTTGATTAGCTGACCAATGAGAAGCTGTTACTGGGTTTTACATTGTTCTGTCACTGGGATAATGACATTGGGGATGTAATTGGCTCTTTAGTTTGCTTGATACCATACATATTTGAATCCATAAATAGGATTTAGCTTTGCTAAATATGAGTTGGGATTATGGAGCAGTGCAAGACTGTTTTAATGTTTTGCTTCAGTGTTTTAGCGAACAAGAACGGTTTTGTTTCTCGCAAGCGGTTCTTCTCCCACTAGAGAAAAATGTGGACAAGTGAAACCACAGCTAATAGGCTGATGAGGGAACTAAAGAGGATGCTGGAAGAAATGGTGGAATTTTAATCATTGTCAAAATAGTAGATTTTTTTATCATTCTGAACTGCTGTTGTAGTTCAGCTGCCCTGGCCTACACAGCTCCTTCTTACAGCTGACACCACTCAGGTCACAGGCACCTGAGTCTGGTAAAGAGGCTTCCACTTCTGGTTCCAAAGCCTACTCCTCTCCCCTAAAGGATGTTTTTGTCACTGGATGCCTGTGGATTTGGGGGCGTTAAGCACTACTTTCTTACTGCTGAGATACACTGTAAAGAGACAAGTGGAATTTCTCCTGGTTGGTGGCCATGTTGTTGGGAGATGCTTAGGAGTGACAATCTGTGGCCAGTCACAGGCATTTCTTTGGACTTGGCTCATGGGAGCTATGCAAACTTCCTGCAGGGAAGAAAAAACTAATCAGAAGAATAAGAAGGTTATTTTTCCTAACCCAAAAGTAAACAGCAGCCAGAACTTGAATAATTAGGAAGTAATGTTTTTATGTGCTTCATGCTACAGCTTCATAGTAACTCGAATGATCTTTCCTTATAGGAGTCAAACAGTGGAGGCTGCTGCTTTTCCAGGCAAATCTAGAGTTCTGGAAAAGCTCTTCAATTCCCCCAAACCTGTGCACAGAAAATGCTGTTGGTCTTTTCCTTTTGCTGACAGTCTGTTAGGCACTGGATGTTAACTTAAAAACCACTGTGTGGTTACTGGTCTGTGAAGGGAGTGAGCAGAACCTGTGCGGGTCTGTTATTCCGCAGGTTCCTCCATGCACGGAAAAACCCTCCTTAAGAACTTTCCTTGCAGCTGCAGTGGGAGGATCGTGAGCAAAGAGCTGCAAGGAGATTGCCATGCAGGGGTAGAGGTATGTGGAATCTGTAAGTAGCCCAGGGGTACAATCCATGCTTAACATAGAGAATCCTGGCATTTGGGCTTCTCAGTTTTACAGGAAGGAAAGCCCTGTTGGTCCAGTTAGAAGAAGAAAAAAATAGCTGCCATCTTCCTTCTGTGTGTTTTGTGTGCTTGTGGTTTTTTTTCCTCCCTACCTCTCAATTAGATTTGTTTGCCCTGTCACTGATATTTTTATTCTGACAGAGAATATTTGGAGATCAGGGTTACCTGAGCACAGATGCTGACAGCTGTGTTGCAATAAAATTCTGCTAGTGCCCTCATCATAAATCACAGGCCATAATTTGGAGACTTAAATTACAGGTATGTCTTCTGAATTACCCTCTGCAATTAAAGTGCAATAAAAATACCTGCCACGGATTTTAATAAGCAGCCTAGCCATCGTAATGCCAGCTGTCTGCTGGCTGCTGTTGGGATGTTAAATTTTTTACAGCTATTAAATATAGTGAGCAGCGTGGGTGCTGCCAGTTGTTAGGAGAAACACCAGCGTTGCCACCAGCACAGCTGTTTAGCTGGAGGTGTGTTGGTGTCTCCCCTGAGGGAAGGAGGCATTTATGAGGAGGAGAGGTGTGCTGGAGATATCAATAGCATTCCTCTGGCTGTCAGAGGCTGGCACATCCTAGAACAGTCACAACAGCAGCAGAGCTCAGTGCTAAACAAAAATTCAGTAAACCAAAGAGAAAGTCTGCCTGGAAAATAGCCATGAAGATCATGTCCTGCCTTTTACTCTAAGTCATGCTGCTGACAACCTCACGGGTGAGGGTCAAGGGGAAGATGTGGGTGAAGTAGGAAATAACAGACTTCTGCATTTTATCAAGAGGAAAAGATGCCAGGGTTTCCAGGCACAGAGCATGGAAGTTAAGAATCAAGAATGCATTTACAGCTAGAAAGGCTTGGCAAATCCAAAATCTGATACTGGTAGGAAGAGCTTGTGAAAATGTAAAGATGCTGGCTTTCAATCCATCCCTTTAGGACAGATTTAACCAACTGGTTCTGAATTTCACTGTTTTCTGTGGAATTACTGACTCCATCCAAGAGATAGCTCTGTTTTGTTGCCTTTAACTGGATGGCCCAAATTAGTGGCTTTCTTCATAAAGGACTGTCTTGTCAAAAACCAGTCAGCAACATCCCTGAAGTACAGAAAGCTGCACCATGTTTGTAATGACATGATTTTGATCCTTTTGAAATCTAATTCAGTCCAATTGTTGTTTCTTTCATATTTTGTGTCTAGAATAGAAGTAATCTGTTTGCTAATCAAATACATCTTTCAAATTTCAGCACAGTGGGGAGATCTTCACATTATCTGACTCATGCATCTAACAGAGGTGCTCTGAATTGTCCCATTGACTTCTCACCATTGCTCACATAAAGAATTCAGTCTCCTAAATTGCAAGGAGGTAAACAAAGTAAACAAAGAGAGTTTAATGTTGGAGTTGGTGAAACTCCTATTCAGAATTTTAAATGGATGCAGCTGAGTATTTCATGGGAAAATAGTCATATTATTAAGGAAGCAAACAAATATTTTTTACCATTAGAAACAGTCAATCTTAAAAATTAGTGGCATATTATGGGAAAGACACCAAACTACTCTTGTCAATGTCTCATTATTCCTTACAGTTCAGAGAAAAGTTGTAAAATTAACACTTGGGTCAATATGCTGCTGATACATTTGCATGCTATGACTCAGATCATGTGTAATGTCTTATCAAAAATTGTTTCATTATTTGCCTTGAGTGAGTTTTATAACAGATACACATCAATAATGTGTCCTAATATTGAAATATTTTTGCTTTTCTGTTAAATCTATGCACTAAAGGTCATGCTATTGAGGCATTAAGTTTCTATCTCCTGGCTGATTTGATTTATTACTAACTTTTATCTGAAGGATATAAATGAGGCTGGAATTGCATTAAGCCTTCATCTGAACTGCACATTTATTTGATATAGGATAACGAGGAATGCAAAGCATTTTCCCATGGCACTTCCTTATTGTTTGTCCAGTGGAGATGTATAATTTTTTTCATTTTGTACACACACATGCTCCTGCTATTCTACAAGATTGCACAAAATATTTATGAGTGTCTTTTAATTAAAAGAAAGGGCTGTCAGGGCATAGCATATGCAAAGAATATTTGATTTTCTGCATGCGTTACCTGTAATACACTGCTACTGCAAATATTTTATTGTAATGAATGCTATATCTGGCTTTATTTTCATCTCTTATGCCCTATAACTTGTGACAGTTTTCTGCCATGACAGTGTGAAATTTTAAGCCAGAAGGAACTGGAGGTAACTGATATATGGTCCAGTTTTCCAACGGAATAGCTTTCCCTGTTGATGGAGTCAAGCGAGCATTCCAATGCTGCACATAATTCTGTTGATCTCTGTTTTCCTTTAAAGGATCAGATTGTTGGGATGTACCCTCAGTGACATTTTGTATTCCATGGACAATGGGCAGCAGAGACGCTCGGCTGGCCTGAGGGAGGCAGAAGGCCAATCCTTGCTGGGTCTGATTGAAGAACATTAACTGTTGTCTGACAAAATCTTCACTAAAACGAATATTTTGATATTTTGGCTCCTCAATGGAAGATTTTTTTCCACCAACATTACTTTGTCCCATTTCATATATTACATTTTTCCCAGGGTAGAGGGAAATGAGGGAAAGATTTCTCAGTGAGCAGAATAATAATTTCCTAGAGCAGCAGCAAAATCAAGAAAAGTATGAAAACCTTATTGTGTAAACCAAAGGGAATAAATGATGTAGGGATAAGTTTGTTGAACAGGCGTTTGCGTCTCCCACATGATGACATAGCACTGCTACCTTTTAGATTGTTACAAAATGGTCCCTTCTCACAAGTAACAAGCAACAGGATGGGAAGAAACGGCCTCAGGTTGTACCAGGGAAGGTTTAGATTGGATGTTAGGAAGGCCTTCTTCACTGGAAGGGCTGTCAAGAATTGGAACAGGACGTCTGGAGAAGCAGTTTGGGTAATTATCTCTCAAGTTAATTAGAAGATGTGTAGTTGAGGCTATCAAGTTTAGTGGTGGTCTTAGCAGTGCTGGGTTAACGGTTGGACTTGATCTTGGAAGTCGTTTTCAACCTAAATGACTCTATATTCCTATGATTTAAAAAAAAATAAAAAAGGAAGGAAACAATTTTCATTTTCTGACTAGAAAACTCTGACTGCTTTGGAATAAAATTGTGGAGGAGGGGGCACCTTGATGTCCTGCCTTTCACGACCAGGCTTTTTGTAGCCCAGGCAGTTTATTCTTGCCATTGTGAGTGAGATTTGCATAAATGATGTAACTTAAAAGCTAAATCCAGCTTCTTAGCAAAGTGCTTAGGGTATAAATAATAAATGAACTTCAGATACTGTGGTTTGACTACTGACAGGTCAGTAGGACTGGAAGGGAGAAACCAGCTTTTGAATTTGAAGGATTTGTAGCTCCCTGTGTGTGTTCATGTTGTCTAGGCATGGTGGCTGCAAAACATCTGTCTTAAGTTATTTTTTAAGAACTTAGAGGATGTTTTTTTAAGAATGTAAAGGATGTGTTCACTTATTTGAAACTGGATTTGAAATTCTGATAAATGTTAAAGCTGGATTTGGATGCTGAATTCTTGTACTCAGCTGAGTCAGTCAGATAAAGTCCCTCTGTACCTGAGCATCACATCACTGTGCAGCTCCCTGGTGGGCACAGCTGAAGCAACTTCAGATTGGTTATCGTACTCTACAGTATGGCACCATACACAGAGCTCATCTTAGGGGTGGGTGGGGTGTCCCCAGACACCATGTGTGGGTTACCAGGAACTGTCCCAGCCCCTCAAAGGTCATTTCTGCAGTTTGTGCTGCTGCTGATTCCAGATCAGTCTGATTGCACCCACCTCTGCAGGGTGACACCTTCCTGTAAGGGAGTAGCTCTAAACATTCACTGAACCACACACTCAGCAATTAACATTTTTTGAGCCAAAATCAGTTCCTTGAAAAGGTTTTAAGTTTCTCAAGTGTTCTTTAATCTAAGCTAGAGGTTGTTGGCTTCCTAACTTGATTTCTCAGTGGGTTCGTCCTCAAGAAAAGCCAATGCCAAACAGCAAAACATTTTTGATCTGAAACTCTGTAGTTTGGAAGCTCCTTTCACATATGTTTATATATCAGTAAAGGGAGCTCACAATATGAAAGAAAAACTGCTTTTATACTTTGCCAGAAGTAATCTTGGCATCTGAAAATGATGTGGCTTTAGTCTTAGCTTGGATGGAATTCATTCCTGCTTCTGGTAAAAATAAAAAGGATGTAATAAACATTTACACTGCAACAAGATGATAAAATGCAAACATTGAGATCCCTATCCTCCCTCTTTGCCAGTTGAAAGAGCTCTTCACCTTCTTTTGCATAGAAAACTTGTCACCCTCTTCTTTTACTTGTTGTACAGTGTGCTGTATATTTCTATATATATAAAGCTTAATAGTATTTGAAAATTTTTTTCATTTCATAAATTTGTTCTTTTATTTTTTTGTTAACTGCTAAGCAGACAGAGTTTGGTCATGGTACTGCTGATGTGTTCCTGTCTTCTGTGTATTTTGACTGATTAACACAGGCAGGAAATGCCACGTTGTGAAATGTTTACAGAGAAAGGAGAAAAAACCACATTGGTGAGGAAAGGGTGGGTGTCAGTCCAATCTATTGGCCTGTGGTTTATTTTGCCTTTTTATTGGTCACAGTGAAGGATATTTTGTCATTACTTCAATAGGATTCTCTTTGGCGCAAAACATTTTTTTCACAGCATGCTCAAGCTTCCCTAAACTGTGGCAAAAGAGGAAATATTTCTCCCTGACTGGCTACTGTGGCTCCTCTGCCTTCTGTGCTTTCATTAGGCTGCTTTGCAGTTATTTTACCTCAGGGATGCCAAAGCACCTCCAGTTCTCACCTGTGTTTGTATTGCAAGTTTGTGGCAATGATTCTCTGTGCTTGACCATAGGGACAAAGCTGTAAAATCTGTGTTTGTGTCAGGCACTGTGCTAATTTTCCATAGGAAGAGGTAAATCTGGGAATCACAGAACCAAATCATACTGAATTCTAACCTCTAATTTCTAGCACCAGTCTGGGGGGGCATGGTTTGGGGAAAGGGTACGGTTTGAGTTGTGTCGATTTTCTTTTTGCAGAGCAGTGGTGATATTTTGATATTTTGGTGATATCCTCTCCTTGAGGAAGGTGGAAAAGGCTTCCTGAGTTTGCCAAAGTAAAAAGAATAAACAAGTGCATAGTTGGTGATACTTTCATGAGAGTTTCATACCCTGTGCCTATTCTTGCAGCTTCCTGTCCAGCATTTAAAAGCAACTTTTGCAGTAGTTGCTTCTGCCTTCAGTTATGATTTTGCTTTCTTACAATATAATTTGAGTGGCTGATGTGCTACTCTCATTTCTCTCCATCTCTGCTTTTATAAGACAGAAGCTGATTTTCATTTGCAGTAGCTTATGTCTCTTTGTACTAAACTTTTTAAAAATTCTGAGATTTATGCAAGGTTTGTTGTTTTTTTTTTTTAAGGAGTCAGATGAAGTTTATGAAGTCTGGCTGGTGCAAAGAAATGCCACTAGTAATTTCTATTAACTTCCTCTGATTGCCTTCTATTAGGGTATTCTATGCTTTTCCTGGTGGTATTAATTCCACAGCAACTCAGAGTCATGTCAATGGCAACTGACACAATTGGCATTTTACATTCTGTGGGCTTCCAAATGTAGTTTGCTGAAGACTTTGCTCTCCTTTGTGCAGCAGGTTTACTTTATCCTGCACTTGATTTGCTCTTCCTCCTCTAGCTCACCTGCTTGCTGGTGGGACTTGTTTGTTGGGGGCTGCATCTCATTTCCCAGCACAGCTTTTCTCACTAACAAGCATTGTTTCTGTTCTTCCTGCATGCTTTCTTCCCGGGAAAGTCTGGGAAAGTAGGCCTGATTGGGGTGACAAAGAAGGCTGTGTGGGATCTAGCTACCAAAATGCCTATGGATGCAGTGTTTGATGTCTGAGGCTGTATTTTTGCATTGTGTCTGTGTGGGTTGGAAACTTTTAAGTGCAGCCTGTAGCAGAAGAAAGGTGTTTTCAAAGCTGTTGGATAATTAGGATGAAAATTCTGGATTATATTCTCATGGCAGTGGGTATTTCGTATGCTGAACATATTGATTACATCTTGGGATAATATGATTCAATCCCAAACAGATTCTGAAAAATGCAAATACGTGAATTCTTACTCTCCTTTGCCTCTCAGTTTCTGTATTGTTAAATCGTTTAAACTGTTATCAGTTCTTTGATTTCAAGGCAAAGTAAATCTTTATCTTGGATTAAAAATGCATTGAAATGAGGATTTCTTGCATCTGAACTTATTTTTCTTCACTACCATGGTAAGTTTCTAAACCATAGCACAGTAATTAAGTTTATTGCAATATGCCTTGTTATAGACTTATTTAAGTTCCTAACATAGGGATCTAATTTTGTATTTGATGGCAGAGAGAAAGGATATATAAAAAGGTGTTACACTTTTTCACTGCTCTGTTATTGGAAGATGGTGAAATAAAAATCAAACAACCCTGAGTGCAAAGGAACATTCCCTTTGGCCTCTAATATTTTATAGAGGGATATTTTGGATGTTGTTGAAAGTGATGCATAGTAATTAAAATGTAATGATTTTTGTCTTCCAAATGAGCATATACATCCTATCAAAAAGCAACTGGATGATCATAGGTAAATTAATTTTCTACATTCAGATGTGTTATCTTCTCCCTGATTCATATGTTGCTATAGCAACAATTGACTGCACAAGGCCTGGCTTGGCTCCCAAAGAAATATGAAATTCTGGTTTATATTTTTCTGGTGTAAGTAATGGAGATGACTTCAGTAGCAGTAGCTGATCTTTATACTATGTTTTTTTCATTTCTAACTTGGAGATAATACAGTTTATTTCCTAAGTTGAATATATTCCCTTTCTTCTGTGTTTATAATTTTACAGTATTTTATAAGTGTGACCAATTGAGATTGTTACAGAATGCAAAATGCAGACATGATTTCTAAAAGGTGATTCTAAAAATGGCAACTAATAAATTAAAAATTTTTTTTGTAATTTTAAGATATATATTCATTTTGTCAGTCTCAAAACCAAATCTTGAATGCCAAAAAATACCATGAAAGGTTTTGGTAAAAATAATTTTAACATGAGTTTAGAAAAGTGTCACTTAACAAAGTTTGATGGTAGGGTTCATCCTGTTGCTTACTACTGAGATGAAACACAATGGAAAATTGAGTTAAAGTGATTTACACAGAATCCAACTATATAAAATGGTAAGGGAGGCCTTCCCATTGAGTCATGAGGCAGAGTGGATGCCCTTGCTTTCTAAATTCCTGATGGAGCTTAGGTGCAGCTGAGTTCAATCTTGGTCTCAGATTTGGAAAACAGTTTTTATCTAGAGGAATTAACTATATGGATTTATTTAGTATGAATTTAGCATACAACTAATCAGCAACTTAGGGAGGATCCGCTGAGAACAGAGGATCCTTCTGCCTTGGGTAAGGAAGGATATCAGTTTCAGATAAGGAGTCTCAAACCCCCAGAGGTGTCCCAGCTGAAGGGGGTGTGCATTCAAGTTGCAGTTTAGAGAGAACTCAGTTTGGACCTGCCCATGTCATTTGTCCTGTGCCTCAAGGAGCACCTTGAGAGATGTCCCAGCCCCAGGGGACACCAGGCCCCTGCAGCCAGGCTGCTGAGCAGGGACAGCTCAGAGGACTCTCCCTCAGGCTGCTGTACCTGTGCAACAGAGTGGTTGGCTTGTGGTCAAACTGCATCCAATGGGACAGGTCTGCATGGGACTCCTTGTACCCACAACTTCCCTTGTTCCTTGATAAATAAGTCTTGGAAAAGCCCCCTGCTATCCATGTGTTAATGACATGGTCAGTGTTCCATCAATACAGAATCATAGAATGGTTTGGGTTGGAAGATCTCGAAGATCATCTCATTCCTGCCATGGGCAGGGACACCTTGCACTAGACCAGGCTGCTCAAAACCCCATCCAGCCTGGCCTTACACATTCCCAGGGATGGGGCATCCACAGCTCTGGAACACTTGTTTCAGTGCCTCACTGCTCTCACATTAAAGACTTTTTTCCTTATATCCAATCTAAACCTATCCTCTTTCAGTTTAAAGTAATTCCCCCTTGTCCTATCACTACATGTTCTTGTAAAAAGTCCCTCTCCCCCAAAAAAGCACATAGGTCACAGTCCTACTTGCAAAGAACACAGAAATGAAAATAAAATAAATATTCTTGATTGAGGTGGTTAAGACTTACTCTAGTGCATTCTTGGATTAAAAAACATATTAAGGGTCATATAATGTTGTACTAAAAGTATAAATTAAATTTCATGTATGTATATACATGTTCTTTCAATAATTTAAATATGTAGTCAATTTAAAAACAAGGATTGGATTCTCACTGTCCTCTAAAGAAGGTATCCACTGTATCAGTGTAAATTCTGACCTTTAAATGTGAACAAAACGTGATCTCAAGGAAAGACCTTTTGAAAGTCAAGAGTAAAATCCTTATCCCACTAAGATGCAGTATTTTTATCTGGAATGCATGAAATGAGGTGATCGTTTTTGCTCTTTGTAGGCCTACAGAAACTCCTCACTGAACTGTGTAAATAAGATAACCTAAGGTATCACATACTCTGAAAAATCACAAGGTAATACATATTTTCAGAGGTTGATATTTTGTGTTCTGTATGTGTGCATTAAATTTACCAACTTTACAGATATTTTTTTTCCCTCCCCCTCCAGTAAGTGAACAGTGAATCACATGATTGAGCTTGATTCTTCCTGGACTGTACTACAGCAATGGGATTTTTTTGATAAAACATATTTAACCACCAAATGATATGGGAGCCAAGTGGAAATGTACCTCAGGCTACTTAGCTGATGTTTACATGTCCAAGTTCATAGAAAATTTCATGACCTAGGAAGTGTTTCAAGATCCTTTACATCCCTCATAGAAATAGGCTGAACCTGTCATATATTATGGTGCAATGACCTTGTATGGAGTTTTAAGTATGCACTAACAGGGTTTTTGATTTTTTTACAGCTTTTCACCAATTATTAGCAGAAATAATTTAATTGAGTTCTAGAGGAGATTTTTTCCATTAACTTGTCATTATGAAATTATAATGGATACTTTAATTAGGCAGTATTTTGAATGGGAATATTTAACTAAATGAAAACTGGGACAAATACATTTGCCATGCTCAGTAGCACTTCCTAAAGGCTTATTGTACATCCTCAAACTGCTCAGGAAATGAAAGTAAGTGAGGAAGTTTGGCTGAAATATTTGGTATGGCTTTCCTAAGTTTCTCCTTAGATAAGACATTGAGATAATATGCAGGCTTTTGAATTCTGAAACCACTCTGGTCTGCTCAAACACGTTCACCCTCCCTGTCTTGAGCTGGAAGAAAACGTTCCGCTACTTTCCAGTCAAAATTCCCAGATGTTTTTTTGGCCATGAAAAGATCTCAGGCTGATGTTTACTTCCAACCTGCAAAGAAAACAAGTATGTGAGCATTGGAATGCCAATGAAATTAAAACTTTTAGTTTGGGTCAGGGATCTTTTCACTTGACATTACATCCTTCCAATAGAGCAGGTGAAAAAGCTGATTTAATATTTTTAAAAGCTTGTTTTAATTTTTTTATTTTTTCTGTGCTGGGGATAATTTAGAAGTATCTTTTAAAATTTCTTATTGGTTTTGTCATTTTTACTTAGTGTACTTTGGAACCTTGAACAGTAAATTTATAGCTGGACTGAAGTAAATTTTTCTCAAGTTTTTTATTTGTCAATATCTTGTAATATTCTTAGTATCCCATGCCTCTCTGTGAGGCTGTGAATGATAAGGAGCTTTCTTCACCTATTCTGGAGGGTTCTGCCTTTGGGTGCCTTTTACCTTTTCCATTTACTCTGTCATCTGTCACTACAACAAAATAGGATGGGACCCATATGGGCAAGAGCTTAATATACCTGCAGGAGGCCAAAATAAACAATTAAGAAGGTGAAATCAGATTGCAGAGGTATTCAGCTGTGGGACAGAAGTGACCTCTGGAAAGGATCTGCCGGTCTGTACAGCAGCTTTTCTCCTCCTGTGGCCCTTCAGCTAGTGGTAGGGAGTGGGTTTTGGAAGTAGGAAAGTTTTCCTGGACTCAGACTTTCCTCCCTGCTATTTCCTTTCTTCTGGGCATTGTGTGTGTTCTCCTGCTTTGGTGCAGGGATAATTTATTCCCCATGAAGCAGATGCATAAAGATGGCAAATTAAAATCACAGAGGTAATCCTAATTCTGGAATTGCCTCTTGTTTCAGAGCCCAAATCTGCCAAGGCAGTATCCTGCTGAAGTAACATTTTGGTGTTCTATATACAAACCAATACATTTACTTTTATAAGTGTTTGTATTTGATGCAAGATTTGAGGTGTTGCCACTGCACTGATGATTTATTTTCTTCAGATGGTGATTCCCAGAGGGCCACTTGCCATGTGATAAGGGGAGAAAGGGCAGGCAGCAGAACTGGGACGGACCAAGCCTCCCAGGATGTTATAACAGTCCCATTTGCTTAGCAGTTATATGTCCAGTTGTGGTTCATTAATTTTGATGGTACCTGGCCTGGTTCTTTCTCCTGTCAGCTTCCCCAGAAAAGAAATTGGTTAATTCAGGATATTGGACTATGAGTTGTATATTGAAAGTCTATTGAAACAATTCTGTCACCTCCCCCTTGAACTTCCTTATTTTTAGAGTGTCTGTAAAGTATAAATTTCCCATCATAAATTTGTTTGTCTAAAAAGATTCTGTGGTATCAGGTTACAGAAGTGTTTGGTGTTTGTTTGTTTTTTTTTTTCCTGCTGGCATATTTGGCTAGAAAAAAGATTAAGTTTGCATGCTGTTCTCAGTAGGATTTGTGAACAGAAATCATTAAAAAGAAACTAAACTAGTGTTGAATTTCAGTTTAATTACCAGCCATAAGCTTTAGACAGGAAAATGGACTGTCCAAGTCTTCTTTGCTTCTGGCAATGGCAGCATTTCTGCTTATTGTAGGTTTTCAATGGCTCTGTCCAGGTTAATGGTAAACCTCTTACTAGCAGTACATGGTAAGTAAATTTTTCTAACAATATGTTTTCCAGTGAGATCCTAAAGACATTTTGGAAAGTCAATCTGCATAGAAAAAAAATTCTCTCTCTGGTAGTTATTCTTTTCAGTGCATCATAAATAACAGTCATATATAGACCTGGACTCAAGGGAAGAATATTTATGTTCTAGGCTTCAAACAGAACCCATGAGATAGAATGCCTGGATTCTGAGTGATGTCTCAAGAATTTTATCTGAAGGGGGCCTGCCTAGAGTAGTTCTTGTCTCCTTCTGAGGATCCAGAGAGTTTTTGGTCTGAGAACCTCAATTCTAGCACTCCAGTTTGGGCCATGGCAGCACAGCCAAGGTGACTCACTGTGGTAGCTCATTTCTGGAGTCTCTTTGACTCCATAACTGGCACAAGTGGGCAATAAAGAAATGTCAATGGCCAAACTGTGATATCAGGATGCATGACAACAGGATCTTTTCTCTCCCTGTCAAATGCAAAATACACATGAAATACAGTCTTGGGCTCTTTTGGAGAATGTCTGCTTGATTTAATTCAGCTGGGACTTGTCTGTCATAAACCCATGAAAATAGATTATCCATGCTTCTATTTTAAGTATGTCACAGTTCAGTGCTGCCAAAAAGACAGGAGTTTTATTTTGGTTTGTTGGCTTTTTTTTCCCCTCAAATTGTTTTACTGACATTTTTTCTTCCGTCTTTTCTTCTCTGTCTGCTGTGTATTCCATCATCATATTCCCCTCTCCTCATCCCATTACCTATCTTAAAAAGTTTTCCAAACTGGATGATGAAGGTGGCTTGAGGATTTCTCAATATCAAAGTGGTACCAACCATGACCCAGGGACCATGTTATCATCAACTAATGGGAAAAAAGCTGCTTAAATTAAGTATAGGCTTCATGTTGGTAACTAATTATGCAGACTGATAATATGTGCATCAGTTTTACATATGATTTGCTTGCACATAAAAGGATGGGGGAAAACTTTTGCCTTCCTTGCATCTTTCTGCAATGCCATCTTAATTGGTGTAAATACAAGGGAAGAATCTCTTACATGGAGAATGCTGCGTTTTGAAGTTATAAATGAATAAGCATTCCAGGACATCAGTGGTTCCCTGAATAAACCTATATATTTACTCATGAGGAAAATTTTAGTGATTAAAATGTAATTAGTGACTAAATAGGTAAGAGTGAAACAGAAATCTCCATGGTATAAGAGGTTTCTGACTCTTGGAAGGGTGTTTAATCCCATTGGGGAGTTTGGGGGACTAAGAAACCAGCAGTAGTAATTATCTAATTAATGGGCATCAGAGTCTGCTTTCTGTAACTGCTTTTCAACTGGTACGTTGCAGTTGTTGGAGGCAGAAACATAAGGGTAAACTTGCAAGTAGAGCAAGGCACAATTAAAACTGAAAATTGAGACCTGCAACATTAATTAGAAGATCATTAACTACCACTCATGATAATGTTCTTCCATGTCTTTCCTTCCTCCTGCTCTTGAAAAAAGTATGAATTCCAATTTATCATCACTTCATGAAGGAATGTACAATTATGTTTTACTTCCATGTGATCTCATAATGATCTGGGGATTGAAAACCCCGTTTCATTTCACTCCTAAGAAATACAAAGTGTCCCTATGGCTAAAGGGGGATGAGAAATCAAGAAGATGGGGACTACCTAAAAGGAAATGTTTGAGGAGAGGTTTTGGATAAAGAAGAAAATACTGCATCTCTGTCAATATAAAGATTCAACTGGGGTTGTTTTCTCAGTAAGCATGATTTAAACATGGTTAATTTAATTAGAAAAAGGCTGAAAGAGACAGGTGGGTATGGCCTCAGAATATACAACCAGCTGTCTTGAATTCAGTGACAATGTACTCTATGAGAAGGGATGTGAAAATTGAGGCATTTGCAAGGCTTGGGAAATATAAGAGGAGAGATTTATTACCAGGAACTATGAATCAAAGCAATTTCTGATTCATCCACAGCTGGCAAGCAAAGCACCTATTATTACAGATAAATACACACTTTCATTTCATGGACAATGTGAATATTTAGCTTTCAGGTTTTCAAGACACTTCATTAACAGCAATGAAGGTGAAATTGAGTAAAAAACCCCAAGTAATTTGTTGTTTTTCATTTGGTTGGCAAAAAGGCAAACAAAGATCTACTCCTGCTTAGAATGACAACAAGGTTTCTTCGTTCTCTGAATTATTGATAATTAAGGGAATAAATGTTCTGAGGGTGATAGTGATTCTGTGCATGTTACTGTGATTGGGGTTTGAAAATATTTTGACTTCCAAAGAAGTTTTCAAGTAAAGGTTTTTTCTGGTTTTGTGTGTTTGTTTTTTCCCTAAAGATGGGAAGAAGTTGCACATCTTGTTTTGTAGTGGAGCTACTAGGGTTTTTTTTTGTTTGTTTGTTTTGAGTTATTAATATTTTTGTTTGCTTGGGGTTTTTTTAATGTTAGAAGCCTGGTGAAATTAAAATCATTCCCCATCTATTGAGGAATCATTATCAGATACAGAACATTCTGTCTATGACATGACCAGTTGCCACCACTAAGAATAGATTTAGGGACTATATAGGTTCCAGTTGGATGACACTTTGTCACTCCAGAAAGGGTTTTGATCCCCTCCAAGAGGCAATCTTCCTTTAAGGTACTTCTACGTTGTTGCTTAGATGGAAAAACGTTGTGCTGTGTGGTGAGACCTTGGTTGCTGCTAAAAGTCCAAGCAATTTTTGTGCTCCAAAGGATTAGGGTTTGGCAATGCCTATTCACATCTTTGAGGACTGGGAGCACCAGAAGCATAAGTGGATTAGGAAATTCTACCTTCAATACAGAGGAATTTCACTGCTGGACCTTCTAACTGTTGTCTTTGCCATCTACATGAAATGCTACAAGCTGCCAGCTACCAAAGATAGCCATCAATTGTCATTTCTATTAATATGTGATTTGTGCAGACAGAAGTCATTATAATGATTCGAAGCTCTAATCATCATGATAATGCAGCCTAATTGCTAGGCTCCTTAAAACTTTAGGACAAAAATCTATGCTAATACCATCTGAAAGCTGGCAGCAATTTATTATTTCTCTTTTGATCAAACTTTTTTTTTGCAGGGGGTAAAAAAGGTATTTTAATTATATACTCGAAAAATAGTCTTGGTATTACAAGATTCAGGTAGACAATGGAGACAGTAACTATTATTTTTCCTCTTTAGTAAATAAAGACCACATGCAATCTAATAGGTGAACATGCTTTTATTAAAAATAGGTAATCAAGCTCTTGGGAGAATTTAATTAAATTAATTTTGTCTTTTTTTTTTTTTTTTTCCTTAAGGCTACTAAAATATAAAGTGGAAAAAAATCTGCAAATATTCTAAATTTTAATGATCTGCTTTCAGTGTTGTCTCAGTTCTTGGAATGCTCTGAAGATGTGTATCCTGTACATCTGTTTCAGCACAAAAAATGGAGGGGTAGTCAACAGTTACATTTCCCCTCAGGTCAAAAGCTCCAATGTAAGGGTGACATTTCACATTAGCCCATCACTGGCCCTACAAGTATTCATCTGGATAATGGGAACACTCTGCCACATCCAGGCCCTTTCTTAGCACACTTTCATTTTTATCATTTGCTTTCTATGCATGCATTAGAGTAGAAAATCTCCCCAGCAATGCCTTGTCCAGCCCACGATGGCAATCATTTTTATTATATTACAGTAATCCTGTTTGAGCTGAAGAACTGGTGCTTTTAGCACCTCTTTTGTGTTAGCTAGACAGCACTCTGAAATTGCTTCTGGTTTCCTTGCAAATATCACTTAACACTTTTCCTGAATAGCACCAGGATCTTGGCTCTGCTTGTTATGCTGTGAGTTGCTGGCTGTCGTTCAGCAAAGCACTTATGCCTTGAATAGCACATGAATTTCTAGGTAATTCACACCCATGACAATTTCTTTCTTTCTCTACCTCCTCTGGGTTTTTTTTTCCCCTTTTTCATTGGTATTGCTACCAAGAGCCTTCTCTGAGGGCACGTGCAACCTTTGGAAAAAGAGGTCCTTCCTCACATTCATCAGCTGTGCCTTAGGCTTTGATCTGTACCATTTGTTCTCTTGCATGCAGCTTTTCCGAGTGTGTTCAGATCTCCCTCGGTTTTATTTTTAGCTCCCTGTTTGCTGCAGCCTAAAGAGTCTAAGCCTAAAGAGTATAAGCAAGTAAATATTTCCCTACCTCATAAAAATGATCTCTCGATCAGTATTCACCTCTCTAGTAAACAGCTGACTTTGGCTCTGCCAGGTAAGCTGATACACACAGTTCCTTGGTTTCTGCAAGGTTTCATAACCTTATTAAGAATTTCTCAAGTTTTTCACAGGTATTGCCAGTAACACTGATCCAAATTACTTTGCTGGGTGTTTAATGGAAATAGCATTTTAAAAAACAGAGGCAATTGTCTGCAGCAGGCTGTAGCCTTTCTGCTGGGCTTAATAAGCAAAGTTATGTTTGTCTGGGGGACTTTTTCAGGAAACATAATTGACGAAGACAGCTTGGTTATAAGAAGCTTGGTGTATACATCAGTTTAAAAGCTTGTCACCTACTTGATGCATTAATTCAGGTCCTCTGTGCAAGCCAAAGTTCCAATTCCAGGCAGAGCATATGGTCTGACACTTAGCACATGACATGTTTTTAGATCACTGTGAGTGCGAGGGTGCTGGCCCGGAATGTGAATGCGCAGGTTTGCCCTGTAAAAACTGGCACCAATTTATTGCCCTTTCAATAGTTCTACTGTATTGTTGGGCCCCTTTACGGCTTAAATATGAGGAAAGATGTTCAGGGTTTAGCCCACAGTTCTCCTTTACTATCCTTTAAATGTTCCCTGTGAGAAATTACTTCCATTCATCCACCAGCTGAAATAATATTGATAGGAGCATAAATGTATACAGTTGTATTTCTCTGTAATAGTCATGTTGACAAGTCTCATAACTTCATAGACAATTCACTTGCCTTACTGGTACTGAACTCGATTTTATAAAGATTAATTCATCAGGGTTAACTAGACTTTAGCCAGACAAACTGAAACAAAAACCCAAACTGCAATCAAGCCCTAAGGAAAGAGCTGTTCATCTAAACTTTTGATCAGCAGCTGTAACAGCAGAGAAGTAGAATTTGGGATCAATGCTGTACATGTGGGACTAATTTACTCTTCAGTACATCAGAATAAGGTCCAAAGTCCAATCATCAGTTATTAAAAAAAGAAGAAAAAAAAAAGAAAAAGCTGGATACTTGTACTCTGAAATTTGATGCAGTTGCCGAAGTATAGGCACATTAGATTAAATGCCTTTGTATAAAGTTAGGTAGGCTACAGACCTAATGGGAAAAACTAAAACCTGTTAATATCTCCAGTCATACATGTCCTGGAGCAATTGCTATGCATGTTTTATTATTTATTATAAAGTTATTCACTTTATTTTATATTTTTTTCCAGTGATTGTCGCCATTCACTTGGGAAGCAGAAAAGGTACTTTATGACTTGGGTGAAAAATTGCACAGCAGTCTGCTGAAAGGCAAATCTTGGGATAAAAAGTTGTGAAAAACACATAGGATATGTTTTATCCAGCTGTGGGAACAGGCATGTTCCCAAACTGCTTGAAAGGGCAAGCTCTGGGCAGCATTGATGGAGCTTTTCCACAGCAATATTCCGTGTTCTAATTTTTCTGGCTACTTTTGTGCCTCAGAGAAAGCAGTCAGGTATGAAGTAGAGAAGGATTCATTGTGATAAGTGGCAATCATTTAAATTGCTGATAAAAATTGTACTGGCACCTGAATTTAGGTATCTGTACTGTTAACATTTCCATACTTCCCTTCTGATTTTGTTCTCCAAAGTACATAAAGGAGAGGAAGCAGCTTGCCAAATCTGGACATAGAATATGTGACAATTGACAAGTGTGGGACCTTAACATAATGAAAGATGAAGGTGCATCATTGCTTTTGTATCTCTGAAAGAGGCCACAGCAAGGCTACCCAAAGGCATTTAAAAATGGCCTTGCTGGAAGGCACAGAATTATTCCTGAAAAAAATGCACCTAGGCCTGGGTTGAGGCACAAAATGAAAGTAATAACTGCTCTTTCATGTGTATTTACAGAGAGAAGGCTTATGTGAGTCTTGGAAAACAGGAGTTGCATGCTGAGGGAGGTGAGCAGGATTGATGAGCATGTCTCCAGTTTTATAAGGAATTTATCTCACTTCTTCTGTTTCCTGATAACAAATTTAGCAGCCTTGTTAGCTGTATCATTTACAGTGAGCAGTTCAACATATGTTCTGATTCACGTTCACTTTGCTCAAAGTTTTCTCTTGTCTCTATTTCAAAGTACCAAGTCAGCCTCAGGTTTGTAGGTGTTAGCTTTGCAGGCTGTTGCACTGAAAATCCTTGCACTTCAAATTCTCCTGGAACCTCTGGGAGACAAGCACATTTCTGACTTTAGGAGAAGAGGAGGCGAGTGCAGAAATGAGGGAGTGGACTTAGCAATCAAAGGAAAACTAAACATTCCTCTTCTAGCTCCTAAAGTAAGAACCACTCTGCCTGGCTTGGACTCTGCCTGCTTTTTCGAAGTCATCGAGTTTGCTGTCGACATTAGAAGAGATAGATTTAGCTTGGCACAATGCACTGCAGAAAATAGCTTTCCTGTCTAATTCTGCACTTGCATGGGACACTGAGAAGGCAACTTGTGCTGCCAACAACTCTGCTCAGCTGCAGCTTAAAAAAAAAAAAAAAAAAAAAAAAAAAAAAAAACAACCAACTTTCCAGTATTTAAATATACATGTTAATCACTGATTTCTGTCAGTGTTCATTTCATTATCAGCCAAGGTAGACACACCTATGAAGGCCACACTTAGTAGTTTATCTCAGGAAACAAATTCTGCTCAAGGGGCAAGGAAATGTGGGACATGCTCATTGTGTCCTAATTTATAGTGTCAGATGACACCTATAAGGGTGCAGAGTGTAAGCACTGGCTATGGGATTTGAGGATTTGCTGTGTCTTTGCTGTTTTAGGGGATTTGCTGCATATGAATTTCATTCTTTATTAGTTGGAGATTGTTCTGAAGGGTTTTAATGGTGGATGGAAGCTATCCCAAGCTCTTCAGGCACCTCTCTGAGGAGTGAACTTATTCACTTAACAAAAGGAGTAGGAATTTTAGGATGGAAAGAGGAGGCAACCTGGTTGAAGCATAAGGCTCGGGTTTAATTTAGGCCTAGTTAATTATATTCATAGTAAACTCTATCCTGTATTGCTCATGATTGTGTTTTTTGGTGGGTTTTTTTTTTTTGTGGTTTTTTTTTTTTTTTCTGAGCAGAGAGAGAAGGAAGTTTTTAAAATCTTCAGTTGCTAATGTATCTAGACATTATTATAAGCTTAGAATAAATAAGAAGAAATACTCTCAGAGAAACTGGTCTGCCTTCACAGTGGTGCAGTTCCACTGATTACAATGGGCTTTGTGAGAGAGAAATCAATTTAAAATTAAAGTACTTATATTTATAAAGTGCTCTTTGATCAAGGGCCTCTGCATTCTTACAATGTCTGAAATATAACAAAAAAAATTCCCTGTTCAAAACATTATACAGGGCTGTTGCAATAATTTGCTCAAGGCTGCAGATCAGAGGAATCAAGCTACAATATTCAGTCCACTTTTTTGAAGTGTTCTGACTGCAATTGTCTCTAACATGCTTGACTGATACTGCTGGAGTAGGGGAAAAATAAGTGTGAGAAGAAAACCATTGTGAGAAAATCAGTGAGATGCTTCCGTTATTGTACCCTTATTCAAAAATGCAAGTATAAAGTAACCATTTCTTTCAGGATGCTATATTGGATTAAAACCAGAGTAAACAAAAATAGAAGTTCAAGTCTGTTGGCAAAGACTGAGCAAACAGTAAATTACTGCTCCTTGCATCTTTTAAAAGGAAAAATACCCAGTTGTGCCAGTAGTATCTTTGTGTATAGAGCCATGTGTAGGTACTACTGACTCTCCATCAGTACTGCTGCTGAAGAAGGGCAGTTTCCATTCTGCAGAATGGATTTGACAATATTTCAAGACTTGCTTTTAACCTAGATAAAAATCTTTCCATAGAGTGGAAAGCCAGATGCTTCAAGCTAGCTTGCTATAATTCCCTACTGCCATCAGCTTTAGTAGCAGGACTGTTTGAGAGCTTTAATGCATCACATGGTGCATCACCATCCACATTTATGGGCTGAGATTTTCATACCAGTATTATCTCTCATCCTAGGACTTGTTAGTTCAGCCAGGGAGATAAGTTTGGTGCCAGACAGGGAATTTCCTTCCCAGTGGATACAGTCTATGGAATAAGATAAGGGTTACTTCAGCATTTCTAGCAGAGGTAGATTGATCTTGGGTACCTGGGAGATAAAAAGCAGATGAAATTCAATCTAGATGAGGCCCCTTGAAGGCAAAAATATCTTGAATAAAATGATTTGCTTTGAACAGGCTGCTACTGCACAAGAACAAGATACTGGTGTTGTTCTAAATGACAGCACTGACTTTACTATCTTGTTTCAGTCAAAAAAAAGGTGAATTGAGGTTTTGAATTACTAGAAAAGGAATGGTGTGCAAACCAGAGATTAGGTCACTGTGTAACTCCATGGTTCAGCTGCATCTTGAATACTACATGGAATTCTGAGTCTTCCATCTCAAGCTGGACATTGTAGAACCAATAGAAGAGTCAAAAAGAGTATCCCATGTGGTCAGAAGGCTGAAAAAAGGCTTACATGGGGTGAAAAATGAGGTGGGAAGGGGTTGTAGAGGCAGATGTGATGCAATAAAAAGTTCAAGGAGTTGTGAGGGGATCAAAGGGGCTAAGTAACAAATAATTGTTTGGTTGTCCCTGTACAAGAAACAACAGGAGTCGTTTAATGGACAGTTGGTTCTTCATGCAATACGTAATTGGATTGTGGAACTCCTTGCCACAGGATTTTAAAGTGATAAAAAGGCAAATAAAAAGAAAAACCCAAAAAGCAAACAAACATGAGTCCTTCTTGACAGTGCAAGGAGAGAGAATTTAAAAAAAGAAATCACTTAAGGGATATTAAAGTATCACTGCTGGACCCAGAAGATTATTTTGGGGTAAATTACTAGGTGTTTGCACTGTCCTCATGTAGTCACTATTGGTCATGCTGAGCTAATTGAATATTTACTATTTAAGCAGTACACTCATCAAAAAGCCTATATTTTTAAATGGATAAATAAACTCAGAAGGCTTTTTATACAGCTTCACTCACACTTCTTTGATTTCAGCAGTATTAACAGCTGCGCTCTGTAATCTGGAATATGCTGATAATAAGAGCAGGAGTGGAAACAACTGATATTCCTTGTGCTGAGGAAATAATGCAGATGCTGTAAAAATGCAGGAGTAAAAAGGTGAGCAGCATCATATAAAAACATTATACAGGGCTGTTTTAATAATTTCCAAGGCTGCAGATCAGAGGAATCAAGAAACAATTTTCAGTACACTTTTTTGAAGTGCAATTTTCTCTAACATCCTTGACTGATACTGCTGGAGTAGGCGAAAAATGAGTGTGCGAAGAAAACCACTGTGAGAAAATCAGTAAATCAGTGAAAATTCATTGTTTCGTGATTATTATTATTTCATTTCACTGCTGCATGAGTTTTTATGCTTTGCTTTGTTCTGAACACAAGGCTTTTGTGTACAAGGACTTCATCAACAAGGAAATCTCCTGTCTTCATTCCAGAAAGAGGCACCAATTTCCTTCTTTTGGAGTTCCCAGACTATCCACTAACTGGGATGGCTCACCCTTGTCACAGAGGACCCAGTTATGGAATTTCTATCAAAGGATGCTTATCCCAACCTTAGCTCCATGGGGAAGAACGTTGGTTTGCCACTTCTGTGGGGCACAGAAGCCAAACAGGAATATCTTTGAATATATTCCTTAAGAAAAAAATGTCAATATAAACTGGAAGTGGAGACTCAAGATGGAATTCTCTGGGAGTTAAGACTGGTTTATTTAATGGAGGAAGGATAAATATGTGAGTGTTGCTTTGAGTAAATGGCTAGATTATCTTTCTCTTTGTTCCCAGAGTGTGTGTGCTCTCTAGAAATTATCTTCTTAATAAATTAAACAGCAGCAAAGATCATAGTAGAAAAAGTGAAATTAAACTGGCTATTGAACTGCCACAGAAACGGAATTATTTCTCTGTAAACTAAACACGTTTAAATAGAGCTATTCCCTTAAAAGGAAAGGGAATTTTTTCTTTCTACAAAAAATCATTTTTTTTTACATTATACTGTTTCTAATCTTATTTTTTTTTGTTTTGGGTTAAACAACTCTATTTGCAAATGTTTTGCCACCAAGTGATATGGATGCATTTTTCCTGAGTAGTAACTCGACTGAAAATGGATTTCCAGAACAGCAATGGATTCTCAGTTCATTCTGGTGCAATATGGTAACTAAATTCTTGCTAAACAATACAAACCCCACAAAATGTGAGGAATGGCTGAGGTCACTCGGTCTGTTCAGCCTGGAGAAGAGGAGACTGAGAGGACACCTCACTGCAGTTACAGCCTCCTCATAGGAGAAAGCAGAGCACTGATCTCTTCTCTTTGGTGACCAGGGACAGTGCCTGAGGGAATGGCCTGGAGTTGTGTCAGGGGAGATTTAGGTTGGATATTAGGAAAGGTTTTTCACCCAGAGAGTGATTGGGAACTGGAACAGCTCCTCAGGGCAGTGGTCACAGCATCAAACCTGACAGAGTCCAAAAAGTATTTGGACAATGATCTGAGGCACATGCTGTGACTCTCGAGGATGGTCCTGTGCAGGGCCAGGACTTGGACTCAGTGATCCTTGTAAGTCCCTTCCAACTCAGCTTATTCTGTGATTCCTTGGCATTTACAGATTTCATTCCTTGTAGGTTTGAAACAAGGCTTGTAAGGAAAAATCTTCTTTACATAATCCTAAAGTTTAATTTTATCTTGGATACTTCTAAGTTTATTTTAGAAGAGAAGTTATCTGCTGAGACAAAATGAATGTGAGTGTATGTATTTTGGAATTACATTTCAGCAGGCCAAATTATATTTATTGATTCTGTTGCTAAATAGATGAAACATCCCTTTATTCCTAGTTCCAATATTACTAATACCACAGAATATGTGTTATCAGAACATCCAAATAAGCCTAAATGTTTTATATTTTCTCAAAAACTTTTATTAGCCAAGAGTTAGATCCTAAACTGTTGGGAATCACTTCAAGGACTGTTTCTTTCTTGGAAACTCCTAAGACTGTGCAAAGCATCTGAGACAAGGAAAATGTTAAACCAGCACGGTTTTACACACCATGGTTGTTTTTTTAGCATTACAGTTGTCTGACATCTACTTCAGTTGAAGGTAGTGATGTCAAGAGTCTGGGCATATTATGGTCAGGAATTAATTTCAGGTAAATTAACATAACTTGATAGAAGAGAATAATTATCACCTTTATCTATCAGTCAGCAATGTTTGCTAGTTTTATTGCTCTGAGTGCCTAAAAAATAAGTGCATGAAGGTAACTATATAAAATGTGTGCACTATATCTGTGCTTATAGCTCTTTGGCAAATTTTAGTCATTGTTTTGTTTTATTTAGAATACAATTTTCCATTAATCAGTGTGGTTGTGAAGGTATGTCATATCACCTGAAACTCTTTGATTTTTAATGCCATAGTTTTTACCACTGCTTTTAATGCAAAGGAAGCTACATTTTCGATAGGCAATGCACAGTTGATAACAAATTTCTCTTCAGTATTACAGGAACCCCTATGAATTGCAGAGGTTTCAGATGGACTTTGATAGGTTTTTTTTAATGATTGAATGATGTGAAGGAGCATTTCACCACGGCAGAGAAGATCAATGAACAACTTTTCTCCCATAATTTGGGTATGGCCTAGAGCAAGTCCATCTCAACTTGGCTCACAAGTTGGTGGGAGCTGTGGAAATACATTCTTCCTCCCATCACTTGACATTTTTAGGGCAATGTTTGGACTTGATGATCACAAGGGTCTTTTCCAACCTAAATGATTCTATGTCAACCTCATCTTAGTTTGCAATTTTTGCAATGTTATTTCTCTTCAGTTTAGCAAGATTTCCATGGACTATTTGAGTACACTGGGCTGTGAACTCAGCAATCTTTTGTCTTTTGGCAGTCACAGTAGAAAGCAGTTGCACTTTTGTAGCTTTCAGTTTAACACAGATTTCTTTTTGGACAGCATGTGGTGCATAGACTGTCAAATATTCTGACCATGGGGATGTCTTGCTGACCTTTTGATTATGGCCTCTTATTTGTTTAAGTTCAATTATCACATTGGTAAAATCAAAGAAGTGGCAAATACAGACAATTGTCCTGATGTGCACATCATACAGAAATGTTGTTTCATAATAATTCTTAAGAAAGATAATATTTATAACACATAGTCCAGAAAGGGAAAAAACCCCACCCTTTTAAAGGTCTTTGGATCAAAGTACTGTAAACTTCTGATCAGGATAAATACAAGGATAAATAAGGATATGCCAGGTGGTCAAGTGAAAATGAGTTTATGATATAGACCATAATTCAATTAAAGGGTGATTCTTTGGTTGTAGAAGTGTATTTGATTTTATTTTAAAGGAAAATGCAGAAGCCAGTTTTGTAGTTGTGGTGTTTCTCTCTTCCAGGAACATGCAAGAAATCTTTAACATAATTGTAAAAGAGATGACAGTTCTGCTTCTTGTATGATATTGGGAGTTGACTTATAGGTACAGCAACCTGACAATGACAAATTTTCAGCATGAACTATTTACATTGGAGCTTTATCCAAGGTTTAACAGTAGCATTGAAGCTGCACTTTTTAATGGTGACAACCCGGACAAGTATAAAAAGATACAGATGGAAAGTGTTTCTAATCTGCTGCTCCAACAAACTGCATGAAAAAGAAGCTGGGGAAGGGGACGAATGTTGAGTGGAGGAGGGAGGTAGTGAAGAGAGACAGAGAGGCCTCAGTTATTCAAGCTGCATCTCTCATTTCTCTTGGTTCCAGCAGCTACTTCTGTGCACTGAGGGATAGACCTAAGAAGTAGAAGGTAATTTCTTTTATCATAATAAAACCCTGGAGAAAAAGCTCTGTTTTTGAACACCAGTCTGTGCTTTTATACACAGACCATAAAATTTAAAATAAACGTTAGTGAGAAGTCAGTCTTTCTTTTTATTGTTTCCTGACAGAAGATATACATATATCCTATTTCAAGGATCATAAAATAATTAATTGTTTTGTCTCTTTTGTGGTTCTTTTTGTAATAACATCAGATGGATTGGGAATGTAATTCCTAACCTGTGGATAAACCAGCTATGGAGATAGCAAAAGGCACCAGAGAAGTAAGAATAGAATAAGCTTATTTTCATTAAAATGGTGATTTAATTGCCACCAGTAATTTTTATCTGCATCTTCTGATTCCAGTGTGCTGTGTTGACTCAGGATGAGGTGCAGCAATTTAATAAGATGTTAGAATACAAATATGTTACTCTGGCCTGCTCCTAAAGATCCGGCTTCTAAATCTGCAGGTGAATAAATGAAAAATAAAACATGGTACTGATAATGGGGTTCAAAAACACTGGGACAAACTAAATGAACCAAAGAGTTGGTGCAGAATTCAGCCTGGATTAAGCTGATGAAAATCATAAATTTTTACCCAAACTTTATGCCAAATTCTAAGGAAGGAAGGATGGTTGTTTGCTGTGTGAAAGCCGTTACAAAATAATCGGGTGAAGAACAGATTTTTAAGCAGTCAAAAAATGGAATGGGACAAATAGAATTGGCAACTATAGAGATGCTTCTCTTGGCATTGTTTCAGGGTAATTTTTTTTTCCAATCTTTCTTTTGGAACATTGTCACACTGTGGGCCTGTATTCAGTTTGCAGCTTGTGTGACATGACAATTTTTTAGTATTGTTTTCAAGGTATTTATCAAAATCTCTTAGAATTCTGAACCAGTGGCGCAAGTGCTTGAAAAGGTCTTGGTGACCTGCATAGAGCCTCTTTGTTTTGATATCCAGGTTAGTAATGGAAGTTTTGAACAGGCATAAACCTCAAACATAGTCCTAGGTTGAAATAACCCCTTGTTGATACTCAGCCTTACACTGACAACTCTTGTCATGCAGTTTTGTTCTGTGGGATCCTGGGCAGAGACAGCATCCATTGCTTCTAAAGAATTTGCAACAGGCTTTGTAAATCATTTATTTTTATATAGAAAGTTTACAGAGTGCTAATACATCTTCTGCAAAATTTTTGTTGATCCCTAAATGAGAAAAGGTTGAAAACTCATTTGCTGTGTTTATTTTACCTGGTTTGGTTATGTAATGTGATTGCTGCTGTCTTTAAAAATGCAGTATAGTTAGGAAATGGTGCAACTATTTCCTGTAGTCCTGTCAGACCATAAAATGGACTGATATAGATTGTTCTTGACAAATCCATCTTTTTATATAACATTGTATGATGTTTTAGATGGCTAAAACACTGCTTCCTCAATAATTTCTCTGAGTATCTTTGTAGCTTCAGTCTTCTGATCTCTCAGTAAATCATATTTGATGTTTTTGTTTTTAATACTGTATTAAAGACTTGCCCCAGTCTTTAATAGTAAGACTGGTTGCTTTCCAAGTACCTAGCCCCCTGAGCTGAAAGACAGGGCTGAGGAGGAGAATGAAGCCCCCCTAATCCAAGGGGAAATGGTCAGGGACCTGCTACATCACTTAGACACATGGAGGTCTATGGGGCTGGATGGGATCCAGCCAAGGGTACTGAGGGATCTGGCAGAAGAGCTCACCTAGCCACTTTTCAGTCATTTACCAGCAGGCCTGGCTAATCAGGGAGGCCCAGGAGGCTGGAAGTCAGCAAAAGTAACACCCATTTACAAGAAGGGCTGTAAGGAAGAGCCGAGGAACTACAAGCTGGTCAGTCTGAACCTGGTGCCAGGGAAGGTCATGGATCAGATCATTCTGAGTGACACCAAGTAGCACATGAAGGACAATCCAGGGATAAGGCCCAGCCTTCAAAAGTTCATAATAAGCAGGTCCTGCTTGATCAACCTGGTCTCCCATGACAAGATGACCCTCTCAGTGGATATTGGCTACCTGTAGCAGACTATAGTAGAGCCTTTGACACTGTTTCCCACAGCGTTCTCCTGGAGAAACTGGCTTCACGTGGCTTGGGACAGGTGTACTGTGGGATGGGTAGCAAACCGCAGGGATGGCTGGGCCCAGGGAATGGAGTTAAATCCAGCTGGTGGCCAGTCACAAGTGGTGCTTCCCAGGGTGCAATACTGGTGTCAGTCCTGTTCAATATCTTCATCAACAACCTGGACAAGGAGATGGGGGACAGCCTCAGTCAGTTTGAAGATGACACTGAGTAGGGCCGGGGTGTTGATCTGCTGGAGGGCAGGAGGGCTCTGCAGAGGGATCTGGACAGGCTGGATCAGTGAGTTGAGGCCATTTGTATGACGTTTAACAAGGCCAAGTGGTGGGTCCTGCCCTGGAAAAAAGGAGACCTCATCCTGTGGAGCAGAAGTGCCAAATCTTTAAAAGATCCATGGATGCGTGCTTAGGGACAGTGTATAGTGGGGGCTTGGCAGTGTCATGTTAACAGTTAGTGATATTACAGATCTATTCCAACCTAAATGATTCCATGATTCAATGGCTATGTTTTTACTGTGCCTAGCTGGAGAGGTTTTACAGAGAAAGGACTTTTCTTCTCTATTTTATAAAAGGTAGGATTAATTTACCTCCCACTCAGCAGCACTTCCAGTCCTCTCATGGCAGCCAGCAACTGCTTTTTATTCGCAGCACGCTTCTGGTGTCATTACTTCTCAATTTCTGTCTGCTGCTAACATTAGGGATCCTCCCAAGACATGTCATCTCTATCACTGCGAGTCGATATTCATTTACTTCCTTCAAGGTCCACAGCTCTGCCCCACACAACACCAGGGAGAGCCTCATGGAAGCAGCTGAGTGGGAACATTGGCTCTCATTCGGAGAATGTCCTAAAGACAATGAGTGGTAATTTACCCAACTGATTATCCACTGCTTTAAAACCCAATCAGCTGTTTACAATGAGCTCTTTTTGGTTACACACTATGAACCTAATCAAATCATACTGGAAAAACAGCATGGCAGGATGAGGGCTTTTCCCTCCATGTGTATCCTTTTATAGCTCACTCAGGATAAGGAAAGTAGCTGAAATAAGAGTTGAAATAAATCCTACTTCTTTCTTTTTCTTTTTTTAATCCACGAAGGTGAATAATGCAGAAATCAAGTGCTAGAAGTGTTTTCCTCCTAAATTTTAATTCAGTTTACTCAGTGTGATCTATATTATATTACTGTTGGTCATTTCCAGCTATGTTCTTTCTACAGCTGTTAGTTTTGAGTTTGGTCCTTCCCTGAAACCTGATCACAGGAGGATTTTGACTTCAGATAACCTGGAAAGGAAGTGTTTTTATGGAAAAGGAAAGGCATTTCACCAAGGTTTACATGTTTTTTCCCCCCTCCAGAGCAACTTCTTAAGACCCTAGGGAACAATGATAAGTAGGAATAAATAGGAAAAAGTGTTTCAGGGGCTAACAAACAGAAGACCATGAGGGCCCAGGTGAACAATTAATTCACTCCGTTGGCAGCTTCAATTAGGAATTGTTGTTAGGATTTTTCTGAGTCCTTGAAAGATATGGTTAATAGGCTACTGGCTGAAATTTGTTTTCTTTTTGGCTGGAGAAAACCCTAGGCTCTCAGTAGACTCTCTCACCTTGGTGAGTTTGATAGGACTGCTCACAAAAACCATCAGTTGGCCTTCAGATGCACCAAGATAGACCTGCTCATCATTCATGGAGATATAGTGCAGCTGCCTCCCAGGGACTATAGCCAAAAGGCCTGTGTCTGCTGCATAAATAGTGCTGAGCAGTCTAAATTTGAAAATATGACTTTTATGTGGCTGCTGACAGAAGGGGTAGATGTCTTTTGAATATCCCATAACTTTTAATAGCCCATTGTATATTCAGAGTGCTTGTGAGGTTGGTTTTAAACCATACTACAAAACATGCATATGTTAAGAAACAGAAACTGTACATTTGTGATTTCCATCAATAGGTGTCTGATTTACATCTCTTTGTTATTGTACATCTTCAGCTATTTTAGGGTAGCAGTTCATGTTTGTGCAGCATTGCATTTAAATTGTCAGCGGGGAGTTTAAGACAGGACCTTTTCACAATGATCAGGAGGTGCAGAGGTTTGTTGTCACTGAAGATTCATGGCACATTGGAAAGGTAGAGGAAGCTAACTTTAACAGTTTATAGCAGAAATTCCAACATTCAAACATGGAGATGTCATTCATAAAATCCTCTCATTTCCTCAATGTCCTCCTCCTCATTTTTCAAATTCTCATCTGTTGATACTTTAAAGGCTGAGGTTTAGTCAACTGAGGTTAACTAAAACTCACTGTGCTTCCTGGAAGAACCTCATATGTGTAAAGCATTAATTTTATCCTGCCTTGGATTATCTAATTTTTAAAAGAGTATTTGAGCCCTAGGGTGGGATTGAATACTGGTACCTTAAGGAATTAGTAAAGGACTATTTTAACATCATTGCTGGAGCATGAGTTGGTTTTTGCCACCTGAATGAATTTTCACTGTTCTAGGCAGTGAAAATCCTCTTTGGCCTTGTGCTGGAGTTGAATTGATCTGTTATTCTGAGCTCTGCATCCATCTGCAAGCAATTCTTACAAATGAAGATGAGATTTAAATACTTCAGATTATTCCTGTTGGTTTCTGCTTAAGCATAAAAAAATGCATTTGGTTGTTGACCTGCAGGGCTGCAAGACTCCACTCTTCACAACATAAGGGAATCTGGGAGTGGGTCAGAAGGTTGTTGGCAACATGTGAAGCCCTACATTTTAAATGAGTGTTTTCATCACCAGCTTTAGAGAAACCTTTCTTCTTTCAGCTTCTGCTTGCAGAGGTTAAACCTGCACACCTACATCCTGATCCAAGTGGGAAGATGGTTGTGATTCTGTAACTGCCTGTCTGTAAGAATAATTAGGTCATTACCCATGACTGGCAGTGCTAAAAGAGCAGCTGGAATTTGTACTGATTGTGAATTTTTGTTGATTGTTGAATGGCTGATGGTGAGATACTTCATCCAAGGTGTTTATCTGAGCTGTGGCATTGCATAGTGGCATTGTGTAGTGGGTTTATGAGCCACATAATGTTCTTCTGTAATGTGTATGAATTTTAAGACTTTTGATTGTTTTCATAGTGTCAACCAATAATGTTTGTGATGCAAACAACTGTTTTCAGTAAAGGGTTGAAAGAATTGGTGCTCTTTACAAATCGATGCCTACTATTAGCAATAACCTGAACAGAGGTAATTGCAGAGTTTTGGGACATTTCTTGAACCTGACTTATTGGGCATTTTATTAAATATAAACTTCCAGAATGTCATAGTTTGAGAGACAGGTGTCTGCCAAGAAAGGCAGGAGCCTCCCTTGGGATGGAAAATGTAAACCTCTCCCCTCTGGATTATTAGTGTTTTGAAATTGAGGGACTCTCAGGCAAAGATAGGGAATAGGAATAACAGCTCTTTACTAGTGTGTATATAAGGCAAACCAACCCCAGCTGTGGCAGTGACACCGAACAGAACCAGAACCACCGAGAGCCTTCTCTNCCTCTCTCAGCGAGGCATTAACAGAACACCAATTCAGTGACTGCTCTCCCGAGTAGAGGCTCACCCACAGCAGGAGAAACAGGGTTGGACTGCGGTGGGAACAGCGAGTTCCCTTTCCCCGGCAGCAGCTCCAAGCGTCTTCCTCCGAAACCGAGAAAGAGAGAGACGCAGCTGCCTCTGTCCCAGCCCTTACCAGCCCAGATTCTCACGGTATCTTGGCCCCTTTCTGAGAAACCCTCAGACAGAGATGGTGCAGCCAGATGCTTCCCAGGCTTGGCCACTTCTTTTGTTCTCCTTAAATAGCATCATTACCATTTCTTAGGAATTTTATGGGAAAAAATTCCCTAACAGAAGGAGACAACCCTCGACACAGAAGAAGGCTACATAGTCTTGAATTTTGGTTTTAACGTGGTTGTGAAGGAGGTTTTCCCAGAATAATTAATGCAGAAAAGTTTCTGCAGCATTAACTCTGTTTGCTGAGGCAGGTTGTGCAACAATACCACCTGGTCAGTAATGTAAACATCCTTTACCAAGAAGTCCTAGTCCTTTTCCTAGTTAAAGATGTGAAGGTGAGTCTTTAAGATGTTTTAATCTCAGAGTGTAAGAAATAGACCTGTAATGGGATTAAGTATTCTGCTAGATGCATTTTATTTGGAAGTCATGTTAAAAGGCAGTGCAATTTCTGATTTAAAAAAAAAAAAAAAAGTGGTTACAGTTCAGGTTAGTACAGAGAATCATGATACAAGGGGAAGAAGATAAGAAAGATATAAAGATATGGATGAACAAAGCATGTAATGGGTGACATTCTCTTTTAAAAAAAAAGGAATTTTCCTGTTTAATGTTGGTCAAAATAGATTGGACTGATAAAACTCTGTGGTCACTAATCACAACAAAAATTGGAAAGGGACATCGGTTTTTCAAATGTTCTAATTTTCCTTCAGTAGTAAGAGCATGGTTATACTTGGTTTCTAGTTTATTTTCATTTTTTATTAGTATGCAAGATGAAAATGGGACCCAATTTGATGGTACCACTAAAGAGACAAGAGTGGTTCACCCACTTTGGGCCAGCAGTCACCAGCTGGTGATCCTCAGAGATCTGACAGGTTTCCAGGTTGGAATGGGAGAGTGTTTCCAAGGGTGCTCAGACTTTATTAGTGTCTCTTGGCCTCTGCTGCCACTGCTCACAGAGAGGAGCAGCCCCGAGACACCTGCTTTTGTAAGAAGAACTGTCTGCATCATCTCCTTACAGCTTGTGTGATCAAGGAACATATGTCCCATAAGCATGGTTATAAACAAACCTGTCATCGCTATTCCTGCCTCCCGAGCTCACCTCGGAAGAGCTTGTGGTGTCAGGCTGGATATAACCAGTTGACATCAGTGCAGAATGGCAGAAAAGCAGATATGCTTGTGCCCACATCCAGCACACTCTTGGTTAATGCACACATCTGCAGCCTGAAAAGCCCAGGTGATGGTTTAAGGACCTACATCATCCATAAAGCCAGTAAGGATTACAGACATCCACAACTGTGTTTCCAGGTGGGGCTTTTGCTGCTAAAGGCAACTGTTCATAGAGCTGAGCTCCTTCCCCCTGAAGGGAGGAAGTTTAATTCTCTGTGTCTAGTCTGATACCTCCAAGTTATATTTTACATTTTGCTTTCTGTAAACAAAAAGTTACCTCTTTGTCTTAGGATATTATTTTCTGAATGTATTTTTTAAAGTAAAATGCAGTATTTATTGCACAGTATGTACAAGAAACAGTCAGTACAGTGTAAGGGCATATTTCAAACCCTACTGAAATCAACTATAAAACTCTCATTGATTTCACTAGGCCTTGGACCAGGTTTTGATGGAAGATGACATTAGGGAGAGCACCTGCTTGGACATTAACCATTGTGCATAAACAGGTGCTCTTCCTTGCCTCTAGCTGGTATTTAAGTCCTGGAGAAAGCATATTTTTGTTGACAAAAGCTTTATTCTTTAAGAGGCTGGTTCATTTTCAAGTTTGGATGTTGCACTTGTCAAGTACAGATAACAATGATTATTGCTGTTGAAATATATTATTATACTGTTCCTACACAGAACCACATAATTGTCCCCTTTCTAAATTGGTGTTTTATTGGCAGTGACAATGATGGATTGATAGAGTGTAGAAATGTTATTGAGCAGAAAATTGGAACAGTGGCTTAAAGATCTGGATCTAAGGAATTTTGGTGGGGGAGAAGAAGAGTATCCTGATTTTGGAATATTAGCTTTTAGAACGAAGAAAGCAAAAGGTTGTTGCAGCTCACCTGCTGCCATGTGTGATAGCAGATCTCTTGTGATTTATGCTTCCTAAAGTACTTAAATGAATACATACATTGGAGCATAGTTATCTTCAGTTCTCCCATTCCTAATTTAAACTGATTGCTTCTGGTGCTTCCTTGATAAGGATGAGATGGAGTTTGCATCGTACAGCCTTGGGCTTTCCTGAGCAAGAGGGACAGTACAACGTACTCCATCATACTGTACCAGGGCTTGTTTGACTGCTTTTGTGTGGATGACCACCTGGAAGAGCTGTGCAGCTCAGCACATAGTGTTGATGTGCTGCTTTGCCCACTGGCATGAAAAGGGCTAGTAAAATTCTGAAGGTTTTTGTTTGTTTTTCTCCCCCCTGCTTTTATGACTTGGATCCTCTGGGGCCCTGCTCTACTAAGAGCACTGTGCTTCACCTTGCAGCCTCCAGGGCTGAACCTATAGTTTAGCACAATTTTCAGTTTTACTAAACCATTGCCAAGTGTAAGTAGACATCAGGTAGCACTTTCTCTGTACTCTATCCAATTGTACAAAATACAGTACTTAGGAGTCCAGTAATGGACAGCTGCCAGAAAGCAGACATTGATACCTGTCTGATGAGCTCTCTCCTGAAAATGGTGCTGTTTTCACATTGCATCTTGCTCCCCTCTAGTCCCTTACAATGCCAGCAGAAAACTGCTCACAGAGACATAAGCACTTCAGGCTTAAAGGGGATTACTTTAAGATTAAATGCAATGACTCCTTCTGCTGCTTTTAAAATAGATCTGGGAGGGGGAAATATCCTATTGTTTAAAATGCTCCCTGCTCCTCCCATGCTCACTGCTGAGGACCTGTGACCTACTGGTTTGCCTTGGCAGGATTTCCCCTCCCCTGCTGCTTCTCCCCCTGCAGCTGCTCATTTTGGAGCCCGCATGGCTGTACTTGTTAAAAATCACAGCTGCTCTGCATCCATTGTAAGCTCCAGCTATTGATTTAGATCCTCCAATTTTTATGTGTTGAAAGACAAAATGGTTGTTTAGAGAGGCATTTGTGTGGAACCTGGAGTCAGCCAAGGCCTTGAGGCAGAACAGCTTCAACTTCTCTGCATGGCTGATGGTGCCATAGTGCTCAAAGTTGCTCCCAGTCTCTAGTCCTTGTTTTATTACAATGAACACAAACTAATAAGCCAGAACAAGATAACTACTTTTAGAAAGAATACACAGTTCTGTTGGGTCAGGCAGATTTAAATCAAAAGGTCTGAAAACAAATCTTCTTCCATCTCCAGGGAGTCCTGGAAAAACTAAACCTTTCTTCTGACTTCGCAGGGAAAGATAAGTCACCAGTTACCATCATGGATAAACTGTGACTGGAGGAAAGTAATTTATTACCAACAAAATCAAAGTAGGGCAATGAGAAATAAACCTGAATCTTAAAAACACGTTCTCCCCACCCTTCCCTTATTCCCAGGCTTAATTTCACTCCTGAATTTTCTCCGTCTTCCTCTCCAGGGATGCAGAGGAATGGGGAAAATGAGTTGTGGTCAGTTGATTGATGTTTTTGCTGCTCCTTCCTTCTCAGAGAAAGGACTGCTCCACAGTGGGACTCGATTCATGGGAGAAAGTCCTCCCTGAACTTCTCCAAAGTGAGTCCTTCCCACAGGCTACAGTTCCTCATGAACTGCTCCAGCATGAGTCCCTTTCCATGGGATGCAGTCCTTCTGGAACAGACTGCTCCAGTGGGGGTTCCCTTTGGGGTTACAAGTCCTGCCACCATGTTCTCCACCACGGGCTACAGGAGAATCTCAGCTCTGGCACCTGGAGCACCTCCTACCCTGCCTTTTTCAACCTTGGTGCCTTCAGAGCTGTTCTTCTCACATGTTCTCACTCCTCTCATTTCTGGCTGCAATTGCTTTTGCACAGTACCTTTTTCCCCTTCTTAAATATGTTATCAGAGAGGCACTATCACCATCCCTGAGGGGCTCAGCCTTGGCCAGTGGCGAGTCTATCTTGGAGCAGGCTGACACTGGCTCTGTCAGATACAGGGAAACATTCTTGCAGCTTCTTGCAGAAGTCACCCTTGTAGTGCCTCCCCTCTCCCCTAATTCCCAAAACTTTTTATGCAAATCTGGCCAAGAGAGCTTGGGATCATTTCCAAGGATCCTTTATTTTGGGGGAAGTGTTTTGGATGTGCAGTATTTGCTCAGAATGATTTGAATGATGTTTTCTGGAACCTCTCCCAGGGTTTATTGTGTGTGTTTTACGTACTTGGCTTATACTATCATGGCCCTACATCCCTGAAGGTCCCATGCTGATTTGTCCAGTGGTTTAGTGTAGTGGAGCAGGCCACAAATGCCTGACATGAGGAATGCTACCACTCTATTTCAACAGCTGCAACGCTATGGTTTCCAATCTGTCTGATCATGCCATTGAAAGGACTGACAGGTAGAGGTGCAGCATTTTCAATTTATCTGAAAATTTCACTGGCACACAATAAATATCGATGCTACAAGAGATGGAATGATATGCTGCTATCATACTAGAAATGGTGTTTCGAAATTCATCTTGCCAAATCAATTTTACTGTGACTTTTATTACAACAGCTTAAATAATGAACCTGGTAATAAACTGCAAGATATATTTGATTTGTTTTAAATCTACAAGCAAAAAGAAAGAAATGCCAATTTATATAAAATTAAATTTTCAAGGTGTAACGGTTTTTAATGAAGGGAGCTATTTGTCGCAAATTATTTGTTCTGTTTAGAGGTAGAATTAGAGTTACCTCTCTAAAGGTGGAATAGATTTTAGTGTGTATATTGCCTGCCATAGAAATGCAAATAGAACACTACTTACTTGGAGGATGGGATGAAGGATGGCTCAGAAGCCTTGGATTAAGTTAGGGAGTGAAAAAAGGATCAGATATCTCCATTTCTGTATGCTGAATGTAACTATTTTGTACTTCGGGAGAGTCGCTGACTTGTCACGGGATGTGTGTTGTGCATTAGTAACCTTATGCATTCTCAGGATGCAATTTATGTTGCATCCATCCACGCTGGAATCCTGTTGTGCCCAGTAGCTGGGAGTTTATGATGTTTAGCAGCTGAGGTTATGTGTGCAATATGAGATGGAGGGGGTATGTTTGTAACAAAGTGTGGTTTGTATGCACTGCTGAATTCATAGCTGAATTTTACACTGTGGAAATTATGGTGAAAGCACATTTCGGGGAATTTATGGCATGAAAAAGGAAGCTTGTTTCATGTTTGGAAGTTTGGCACTTCAGTGTCAATACAAAAGGGCCAGCTTTTTGGATTTGAGGTAGAACACGTGTTCTGTAACTCACTGTGCTCTCAAGTCCTACATGTAATCTGTCGTAAATTCCATGCCAGTGCACTCATTTGACAGTCTCTGTTTTGAGCTGTAGCCCAATATTAGTGAAATGCAGTCAAATTCTTCTTGGGGAGGCTGTTTGTAAATCACTGCTTGTGCAAACAGCACTACTGGTAACTGGAAAAAGGAATTCCAGAAAGCTGAAAGGGCTCATCATTTAGAAGATGGTATCTCCTGTGTAGCTAAAGTACTATAGTCAAATCCTTCCTTTCCTACCCCAAGCATTACTCTTTTCCTGGAACAAAGAAGACTCATGAATAGATCCCTTCACCTCCTGCTATACTAATTCATCAGAAAAATGTGGTTCTTTGCAGAAGAGAAATTCGGCTATTTATAAAAATTTATCTTAGCAATGTGAAATAATATCATGCTTTAATAAAAGATGTATCCATCTCTTAATGGGAGAACAATTACTGCTCAGAAATTTCCAGTATGGTCTCCTTAGATGTGCATTTTCACTGAATGCAGCTTGCATGGGATTTGTTTTATTTTTGTGTAGCCCATTGTTTCACTGTAACCCTGTATTTGAGGTGTCACAATGACTGACATTTGCTGTTTGACTTGCAAGTGACTTCTTGAAAAGCTTCTAAATCTGTGAATGCCTGGGTTTCTGTAACTTGCAGACAAAGTGGCTTCTAATCATGTCAGAGAGAAGCTCCTTTGCAATAGGGAGGGAACCTGTTGAAACCAGGCTTTGGCTATCAGTGACTTGCAGATTTTCAGGGCACCTGAGAAACAGTGTGGAGTACGGGTGCTTCAAAAGTAATTAGTATGTATTCAGTTAATGACTTGTCACTCTCGTTTTATTTTGGAAAAAGAAATAAAACCCTGTTTCAGATGCTTTCACTTCTCAGCTCTAGTCAGTCAAGAGTTATAAGCAAGCACATTTGAACTCATAATGAACAAGATACATAACTGCTTACTTTTTAATTAGGAAATGCACATTGAGTGCACAAGTATAATTACAGGTTGGGGTTTTTTTAATAGACCAGCAATTACCAGGAAAAAAGGTTACTGCCACACTGCAGCCTTATTTATAAATGTAAATTTTCAGTGATACCAATAAAAATATAAAACTATGCATCATCAGAATCAAGCTTTATCCATAGGCAGATATGAAGTTCTGAAGATGTTCTGATGCCTGAACCTGTGCTGGAAATTGCTGTGAGAGAGAGCAAGGTGTTGGGAGGATGTGAGAAACACAAACTGAATGAAGTATCCTGAAATTAATGAAAGATAAGCCACCCAAAATGCACAAGCTTCCAGTGCAACAGTTCTGGCTTTTTTGCTGGATGACAGTAAAGATGTCAGAAAGCTGCAGCCTCTGTAGAAAAATACACAGTTGTGTCCCTGTGATTCCAGCTACTAACCAAAAGCTTGGAATAGTGTGTTAGATACAGGAATTTCCATGGCTCTTCTCTGTGACCCCCTTGCCCACTCCCAACCTCTTTTCACTAAATTGCTGAAGAGACTCTCTTTTAACCGTGGTGTCTGTGAGAGACAGGCTCTTTCCACTGTGGCAAAAAAAAAAAAAAAAAAAAAAAAAATAACT
>VZRX01018094.1:99866-113208 GCA_013398075.1 Notiomystis cincta | reverse complement strand
AAAAACGGGCTTTTTACACGGGGAAAAAAAAAAAAAAAAAAAAAAAAAAATTAGCTCCCTGCCTCTGGAAAGCTGAAAGTTTGCAGCTTCAGTCTAAGTTGTCTTAATGGGTTTTAGACTGCCAGATAGCAGGCATTCTGCTCTATGACAACTCTGCTTTGGAAACTCCTGCACAGACCTAATGGAAATGGATGTAAAGTTTAGTGATTGTCAAACTGTGACGCTGAGAGACAGCACCCTTGAGGTAAAGTCCTCCAAATGAACTGCAACTGCACAATAGTTGCAGGATAAGGAATTCTGTCATCCAACCACTAGGATCTGACATTGCTTCTGACTGGCAGAAGAGAAGATAAAAACACTTTATGGATTCCTGCAGTCAGAAGCAGAATTTTCCAGTTTAGAGTGAATATAAAGTCCTTTGTGTGTGTGTATGTTTTATCTTTTATCTTTGTAAATACCTGATTCTAATGATGTGCAAAGAACTCTGTTAAAGAGGTCATGTTAAATACCCATAACACTGTAGTAAAGAGTGACAAACCCTTCGTTACAATTTATGATATTTTTTTTCCCTGAGAGAAGATGACAGGGTTTTCTTTCATTCCCTTGCTGTTTGAGAACTTCAGCAAGGATATCACAGATGCTCCCTGTCTCTGTTGCAGTGTTGCAGTGTCACCACCTTCACTTGGTGATGCATTATGTAAGGTGTGATAGGGTGCAAATTTCAGGAGTCTAAAGCCATAAACAGGGATATTTTTTATTATCCAAGTTTATACTAAGCTTACTTGAGTACCAAGCCAGGCTTATGACCTGAGATTAGCTCAGATGATTAAAGCATTGTGTTAATTATGCCAGGGTTGTGGGGCCTTTCATTTGAATTGGACCTGATGATCCTTGTGGGTCCCTTTCAACTCAGAATATTCTGTGATTGCTAAAAACACTTGGCTTGATAGACAGATGGAATCTGCTCGCTTTGTTCAGCAGCTCCTTTTAGAGCTGAGCAGGAACTTCACCAGTCTCAAAATCAACAACTCATAAACTGGCATGTTACAGGTGTCATAGATTGCCCTAAAATGTGGAAATCTGTGTGAGAAGTGATACATTTCAGCAGCTTACTGCTGGTTTATATGAAGACCCTTTCATAAAACCCCTTTCCTTTAGACATCAGCTGGTCCAAAATCTGTGAAACTGAAGTTAGATTTCAGTGTCTCTGTTTGGCATGGAAGTATAATCCATGATGTACTGGGAAGATGAAAAAGGAGGACGTCTGGGTTTTTTTCAGAGTTTTACAGTCCTAATAGTGTTCAAAGATGACTTGCACAACCCTGGGAGTTTTGTCTCTGAAATACCACCATGATAAATAACTGAATAAGATGTTTTTGGGAGCAGAGTCCTGTGTAATGCAGTCCCTTTAGAAAGCAATAGATCAGACTCCTGGCTGATGTTCTCCGATATCATTCCATGGCTTGAATATAAATATATGCATATATATATATTATATATATTTAATACCTCCTGAGATTTTGCTCTGTATTTCTAGGAGATTCTTCACTGAACTGCATCAAGATGATCTGGGAGCATTTCTGTAGAGCAGGTTGCTGGCTTAAAGGATCTTTGTGCCCTTCACGCTGCCCTTCAGGTTATAGAACAGTCCTTTTTCTTTTACATTGTGATGCATTTGTTTTTTTTTTTTTTTTTCTGTTTGGAAAGAGGTCTAAGAAATTGGGTGCTTTATCTCAAATTGAAACTGTCCTAGATGAAATTTCAACACTTACTTTTATATGCTCTACATACTTTAATATGTTTCTGACTATGAAATAAAATGCATCATCTCAACAAAATAGCTTCTTTTTTACTGCTGTTTCACTCTGCAAAGCATCTCCTGTAATATGTTTAACTTCCCAGTAGCAATTCAGCTCAGTTAATATACTACAAGTGTAGAACTTGAATTAAATCTGTGAAATGACTGCTCCCCCAAAAATCACAGAATAAGCTGAATTGTAAGGGACTCACAAGGATAATTGAGTCCAACTCCTGGCTCTGCACAGCATCATCCCCAAGAGTCACAGAGTATGCCTGAGAGCAGTCCAAACACTTGGATTCTGTCAGGCTTGGTGCTGTGACCATTGCCTTGGGTACCAATGCACTGTTCCAGTGCCCAGCCACCCTCTGGGGTGAAGAACCTTTTCCTAATATCCAGCCTAAATCCCCCCTGTCACAACCCCAGGCCATTCCCTCAGGTCCTGTCCCTGGTCACCAGAGAGAAGAGATCAGTGCCTGCCCCGCCCCTCTGCTTTCCCCCAGGAGGAGGTTGTAACTGTAATGAGGTCACCCCTCACTCTCCTCTTCTCCAGGCTAAACAGACCAAGTGACCTCAGCCCTAACACAGCTTCCNCCAGTCCCGGCCGAACCGCGTGGCCGCCGCTGCGCCGGCCCTGCCGTTTCGTCGGCGCCGCTCCGAGTTCCAGCCGCGCCAGCTCGCACCTCCACCCTGCCTGCCGAGGCACCCCGGGAACTCTTTTCACCGGAGGATCCTGAGATTCGAACTCATTTCTCCCAGTCCCGGCCAGACCACGTGGCCACCGCTGCCCCGGGCTCTGGTCTGGTTTTGTTACATTTGTTGTCTGTTTACCTCATATAAATACTTAGTAAAGATCTGTTATTCCTATTTCCCTATCTTTTGCCTGAGAGCCCCTTGATTTCAAAATATTATTAATTCAGAGGGAAGGGGGGTTCACATTTCTCATTCCAAGGGAGGCTCCCGCCTTTCTTGGGAAATACCTGTCCAAACCGGGACACCCTCAAGGCCCTTCACCATCCTCATCGCCTTCCTTGGACACTCCCTAACAGGTTTATGTCTTTTTTCTATTACAGTGCCCAAAACTGCCCCCAGCACTCAAGGTGAGGTTGCCCCAGGGCAGAGCAGAGCTGAACAGTCCTCTCCCTGGCCCAGCTAGAGATGCTGTCTTGATGCCCCTCAGGACAGGGGTGACCCTATCCAACTTGCCATCGACCAGGATCCCCAGCTCCCTTTGCCCAGCACTGCTTTCCAGCCTCTCACTCCCCAGTCTGTACATCCAGGGTTGCTCCACCCCAGGTGCAGATTCTGGCAGTTCCCCTTGTTCGACTTCCTATGGTTGGTGATTGCCCAGTCCTCTCATTTTGGTGATTGTCCAGGTCTCTCTGCAGGCCCTCCCTGCCCTTGAGGGAACCAGTGGCTCCTCTCAGTTTTGTATCCTGTGTGAACATGCTCAGTATCTCTTCCAGTCCTGTGTCTAGGTCATTGATGAAGCTGTTGAAGAGCACAGTGCCAAGGATGGAGCCCCCTGGAATGCCTCCAGTCACAGTGCCTACAGTGATAATCACCATTCACTGTAACCCTTTGCACCTGACCTGCAAGCCAGTTGCTTGCCCATCATATGATGTGTTTATCCATCTCACTGAAGAAACTCTACTAAAATCTTTTAACATAATCTAATGAATGAATGTAACAGCTTCAGAAAGTTTCAAAGAAATGCTATGGAACTGCCAAGTATTTACTAGAATTTATTTCATTGCACTTAGGTGAGCAAGGTAAGAGGACAGCTGTGGTCAAGCTGTAGCAGCAAGAGGCACAGCTTCAGGAGAGCACAGGCTGGTGGTACACCAACTGAACGAAACTTTTTGAAGACCTCTTCCACAGCATAACTGTCCCATCCAGGGCTGCCATCACCAACCCTGACATGTCTGCTGGAACATCCCTCTGCCTCTCCCATACCACCAGGTAGGCAGGAGAAGTTAAGTGTAGGCTTGCTCTCATGCTGTTCCCCAGGCAGTGTGTTTTAGGGTTCTTCACAGACAGACTGCAGTGCCATAGTTTTGGGGACAGCAGCATCCATGGAAACGACACAGTTTTTGTGCTCTTGCTCTGAGGAAGCCTCTTCATGAAACACGATTAAAAGAATGTGCTTATTTAAAAGCATAGATTTCCAGCACTAAAGCTGTAAAAAAAGAGAAAAGGATAGAATTCATTAAGATTATTTCATAAGGATTCCTCTCAGCTTGTATGGCTGTTGTGTCCCAAGGAAATTAGAACTACGCCCTTCCTGCTTCTTTTCTGCCTAAAAAGCCATATATAGAAAAGTCTCACTGGATCATCTGCCACTCTTCAGTCCCAGATAAAAAGGCTTCACTCCTCTCTCCTTTCTCAGCCTCCCCTTCCTCCAGCCTGACACTGGAACATGGTTTGCTATTGCTGGGATTTAAGTGGTTTGCTTTTGTTTTCCTTCTCAAGGTCCTTTGAAACATATATGCCTTAATTTGTATTTTTCCAGCTTCGGCTTGGTAACTCTTGGGATTTTTTTTTTCTATTTTTTAAGGTCTTTTCAGATATGGCAATAAGATTTTAAAAGATTGTGTTGAAGACTTTATTACGCACATTTCTCAGGCATTGCTGAAATTTGTTTATTTTCTGCAATGTGTCTGTTTAGATTACATTTTAGATTTTCAGTTAATGAGGAGCAAAACCCCCAACCTTCTCTATTTTAGATAGCTCTCCTCCAGAGACTTGTCAGATGGGGTGGTGTCTTATACGAGGATGCTCATGGGTTTGTTTCATGAAGGAGAATCGCCCCACACTGACAAGGCTGGCTCCCTTCACCAAGCTGAAGACAGAGAAAAATAAGAGGAGATGGGCAATATTTAGTAGACCAAAAACGGTTCGGGTCTAATATTTTCATGGACATGAATGCAAAATAAAGTGGGAATTAATACAGTCCTCAGACTGCTGGGGCATGGAGGAACAGCAGCAGCACAGCATTCCAGGTTTCCTGATTCTCCCAGTGCACTGAGCCCTTTCAGGGCAAAGCCAGACTACTCACCCAAGATCCCTCAAACCCAGACTTGGCTGGCAGAGCATGCAAAGGATGGAGTTTATCCATATCACAGTGAAAGGACCAAGTGCAATGGCCAAGATTATGAGTAGGATCATCTACTCAAGTCTGGAAAGTCTGCTTGGCAGTAGCATCAGTGACACTCAGCGGCTGGCTGACACTTGTGCAAACTTGCACAGCTTCCTATTTGAATATGGAAGAATTTCTCTACATTTTTAGTAGCACTACTTAGCAGATCATCATGAATGAAAAAAGAGTATTTTTATCATCATCTTGGCTTCACTGAAATTTTGGGTGAATAGAAAATACATGGTATTTTCTTCAGTTCACTTTCCTGCGATTCATTTATTTAGCTGCTATATATTTTTTTTTCCTAGATGCCTGTTGTGAAATTCTGAATGTGTGACATCTGCAAGACTTGCTGATGCAATAATTAGCATGAAATGATGCAGAAAATTTTTGACCAGACTTAAAATAATTTTATGAAATCTTAGGATAACTGAATTATCAACATCTCTTTCCTTACCAGAGGGACTTCAGTTTTAGTTAGTATCACTTAATCCAAATAATAAAGGCAGACGAAATAAAGTATGCATATTAATGATTTATTTAAAAATCACAAACATTATGTATGCTTTCTGAATACAAAACTTTTCAGCACTGGCCATCCTGAATCACACAGAAGCTTTTCAAAAGACTGGGATCTCTTAGTTGCTTTTGGCATCTGTGGTGTTCTATAAACCTTCCAGGCACACAGAGGACACTCACTGTTCCCTCACTGGAAATTTTATAATCCCAGATTACTATGGCAGGCAAAGATTAAGAAATTAGTTTGGCAGAATGATCTTTTTGCCTCTTTCCTCACCTCACCTGTGAGAACACAGAAGCATATGAACTAGAGGTCTACCTTCATTTTAGGGCTAAAGGATTTAAACGTTTTCTGGGGGGTGTTGCAGAGTTCTGTCTCAGAAAAGAAGCCTCAGTGATGGAGCCTCGTAAGAAAAGAGAAAGAAGCTTGTTGAACATGGTTTGGTGGTGTTTGTTGTTGTATTTTTTAAAATCTTCTGCTTCCAAGGATACTGTTGGTTCATTCAACCCTCCATCTGTAAACTGCTTGGCAGGGGGGGATTTGCATAAACGTAGACCTGAGAGGAGGGAAAAGACAGATTTGATTCTCCCACACAGAGCGATAAACTCTGCCCTAAGGCAATGCTCACCCCCGCCCCAGGCGCTGTGCAAAAGGACGGAAGGCAAGATGTTGGTGTGTTTGCCGAGTGGAGGTGGTGATATTTGAGTTGGTGTCTGGTTATTAACACCTATCTCTAAGTAGCTGCCGATCTTTAAATGTGTTGTTCACCGGCAAAGCTGTCGCTGGTGGGCAGGTCTGGAAGTGCCTCTGCATTTGCTGCTGAGTAGGAGGGATTTGGGAGCACACAGGCGCTTCGTTCCCAAAATGCAGAGATTTAAGGAGGTGGGTGGGACAATCACGTGGCCATCTGCTTAGCGAGCGGCGCAAGCGAATTGTCAACTGTTGCAGCAAAATAAGCGATTGCCGTGGTTTAAACACCCCCACCCCCCAGTATTATTTTGCTCTCAGTTTTCCTCCAAACAAATTATTTTGTGACTATTTGAGTTAAGCATTTAAGATATTTGTCGGCAACCTGTAAAAAACCATAAGTTCTGTTTGGAAAAAAAACCAAAAGAGAGCTGCAAAAAAGTAGACACCCCATACTAAATGCAGACATCCTGGAATGAACAAGGAAGGAAAAAAAAAACCAAACCAATCAGCCAAACAAATCTATCGGGGGAAATGTAGAACACTGTAAATAATCTCAGACACATACAACTATAACAGAATAAACTTATCCTGATTCAATCCACTAATCCATATTTATTCATGTAACAAATAGAGTTCAGAAACGTAAATTTAATTTGTATCTTGTTGCCTGAATGCATATGAAAAGGCTGCTAAGTTTGCTTGTATAAAAATTCCAATATTTTATACATTTTCATCAGAAGTAATAAATAGTAGTTCTTCTCTATTTTCTTTCAGCATAAAGAAACAAAATTATCTTTATATTCATTCCTATTTAAAGTTTTGCAGAAGTACAGATCTTCAAAGTGAATTAGGATTTCTATTCAAACCATGGGATAAAGAATAAAATATAAATACAAGCTGAATGGATTTCATAGACAAATGCTACTATTTAGTCTAAATGTCATTGTATCATTCCCATGTGTGTAGCTGAAAAAATGCCATTTTCCCTGGACAGGCTATTTTCTGCAAGCCTGCAGAAGTGGAACACACTGAACACATTTACTTGTTCATGTCAGGCTGCCCTTCACAATGAGCATAGTTTCTCTTCTGATTAATTATCTGCAAATCACTCCAAGAAGAGGAAATAGCCAGTTACAGAGAAAATTACCGCCACTACTTTCAGCTCCTGGTATTCAGTCAGATAATTACTGATGTTTTTTTCGTTAAAATTGGGAAAATGCATGTTCCTTTTGACACCAGTTTTCATATTTTTGTGTTTCACTTAGATTGAAATGTCAGATAGCTGCAAATGGTTTTGTTCTAATAATTAATTAAACCATAAAGAAACCAGCCAAAGCCTTTTCAGTAAAAGCAATTGTTTATTCCAGCTGTGTTCTCCAGAGCAATCTTTCAAAATTAGTATTGAAATTCTTTATTCCAGATTGCCATATATTTAATTGTCTTTCATTAGTCCTCATTTCTGCTCTTTTATTTTGCCTTTCTCTTTGTTCCAATTATTTTTCATGTCAGTACTTTCTGCTTTCCAAATTGTTTAATGCAAGCTAAATTATCCAAATCACATAAAGATTTAGAACTTCATATTAAGCCACGTAATTTATCCATTGTGAATTTTTGTCATATTACTTAAAATGCGTGAGCAGAAAGAGTCACAGATGAAATTACAAATTCCAGTCCTGGTTTCATTAATATATGGATACTAGAAATAAAATACCACTTTATGGAGCATATAGACTGTAGTTGGCATACTTTGGGACTGATCAGGCCCTGGATCAAAAAGGCTGACCCAGCTGATTTGTGATTTGAGCTAAACTCAGCCTCTTAGAATGGTACCAAAAAATGTAAGAGATCAGCAGATACCACGGGAATGAAGATTGTGGGAAATCTCTTTTCAGTAATCCAAACAGAATCACTGCATATGAAGTTTATCAGGTAAAAAGCCAGTATTATACAGCAACATTCTTTGGATTTTGACATAGAGATGATGGGCCAGGTAAACATTGGATCTAGGGTTCATCTGCCCTACCCAAGGTAGCTGAAAGTGAGATGCCTACATCCATGTTCATTATTTTCTCTCTTGTTTTGTTGTTGAATAGAGATTGCCACTTCTTCATGGCTATTTCTATCCTAGGAGAGAGGTGTCTGAGACCTGAAATCTTTCATGCCTCAGTTTTTGGATGTTTAACTTAAAAATGAAGCCCTTGTGAGCTGTCACAGGGGAAGACAGGCAGTCTTGCTTAAAATGTTAGATCTCGGTAAGACAGCTCACACAGGGCACCCAAATGTAAGAGGAATCACTTCAGGTTTGAATGTGATGTAGCAAGGAGCACATGCAACACTGGTATCTAGAAAGTCAAGAGAATTTTATAGCTGGAACCTGAAAACTGAGCCTAGGCATTGTTACCTGGGAAGGACCAAATTCTTCACATTGAGTTTGGTTTTGGCTACTGTGCTTCATTTGTGGGTAGGGAGAAATAGTCTTGCGCTCCTGCTGCTGCTTTTGTCATCTTTGTCCTTCTGCAAGGAAAAGAAGCAACCACTTTTTGTCATGTTTATTATGCTTCTAGTGTTTCTTTTTCTTCCATCTGTGTACTATCATACACAAAAAGCTGGGAGGCATCAGATAAAGCAGTCTGCAGAGATTATCTCAACTCACTGCAAACATGCAGGGTCTGATTCCAACATCCTCTTTATGCAGTCCCTCCACTGACTTTCCTCTAAAGTAAATAAACCACATAAAATTATGAAGAATGAAAATGCCTATCTCATCATGCCTCTGCTTGATTAGTGAGTTAAATTAGTGAACAGGTAGATTACAGGGGAAACATTTTATGACGTGTTTTCTTAGAATGATTAAGAGGGAAACACCTGATGTGCAGATAAAGATGCTTTGACCTTCCCTACCGCAAATATGTATCCACACTTTGCTGACTTGTATAGATTAACTGCCTATATTAAAATATAGGCAAAATTTTAAAATGCTTTTAAAGTTTGCACACAGATACTTCTGAGAACACTGAAAGACTGGTTGGGAATTTGGCATGAGCTATTGATTTCCAGAGTGCTTTTTGTCTTAATATAGAACTCTTACCTGAGATCAGTGAGTAATGACAATACAAATAACTGAATTGCTCAAATCCCATTCAATTATTTTGCTGCATTTTGTCATAATAAAATTAGTTATTAAAAGTGTATTATGCACCTAATGGGAATTGTGACATTGTCAAGTGCTGATCATTACAAAGACTGGGGGTTCAGACCCCCCAGCTTTGACTGTCATGTTTGGCAGTTTTCTGAGTTGCAAGTCATCACTGTGCAGAATTGTTTCTGCCAGTGTGATACAGATCAAATGACAGCCACATCCTGAATCCCATTCCATTCACAAATGGAGCTGAGCTATGTATGTCGTTGGTTCCTAATCTGTGAGCCATGGAGGAGATCACAAAGAGGAAGCAGAGACTGAAAAAAGGTTTATTACAGAAAGTTTTCAGCTGTGTCAGTTACAGATTACAGCTGAGAACAGATAACTTTTTAAGGCTCGAAAAGCTGGGGGAGATCTGTTGATCTTTGCTTGATCCCTGAGGGCTCCTCTCTGCCTTTACAGCCCTGTGAAGGCTATAGAAAGCATTGGAGAAGCCCAGGTTTCAACGGGCATAAATTGTTTTTATTGTTTGGACCTTGGCTGAACTACAGAGGCTCAGACCAACTGCTGAAACTATCTGGATCCTTAGCTGACACAATTTGTCGTTTATAGGTGAGTATGATGAAGAGGAACTCAGCCTGATTCCAGGTGTTTGCAAGTACTTGTAAACAGGAGCATGCAGGTCTGCACACAAGCATGAGAATTTGTGTTACTGTGTATTTTCTGTTGATTCAAAAGACAGCAAATTGAGCCTTATTGAGACCATTAATTCTTTCTTGTATTGCTGTAGCCATGTTCTCAGCAATAGCATGTAGGGTCTGATGTGCAGTTTGACTTAGTTAAGTTTACTTTTCAGAGCTAATTCATCTATTAGTAGCAAATAAATTTTTTCCTGCTCTGCTATGCTTCAAAATACATTTTGCATACACTCCCCCCTTAGCTGAAGACACGCAGAAAAAGAGAATTGAGATGGAAAGCATTTACCTTCCTTCTCTTTGTCACTGGCTGCAAAATGCAATCCTGCAGCAGCTGCCTCATCATTGGAACGTTTGTTTCCTATTGAGATTTCTATTGACCTCCACTGAAGCTTTGTTTATGGGAAGAGCAATGAGCTCTTAGTGCTTTGTTTGGTCTCACCTTACTGGACAGGCTCTGCAAGCAAAGTAGACTACTCAGGTCTCAGACCTGAGCAGGAAAGGTATTAATGCCAGCACACTGCCAAAAGCTAAAAGCAATGGGATTGTTTATGCTTTGGAAGGATCTCATTTTGGGAATTTACTGCATGGGCTCCCTGTTTATTGTGTTTTCCTGTCTTGTGGTGTTGTAGCATTTTATTTCTCTGTCCAGTTTACCTTCTCACAGTCTAATTCCTTTGTGAGGGTCAGGCAACTGCTGTCAGATTTCTTGCTTTCTCCAGCCGACTTTTTATTCATTTAGGAGCAGGTTTTGAGCGAGGTTGCACGGTCCAATGGTAGAAAACAGTCACTGACCAAGATTGCTCCATGTTGTAAGCATTTGTGATAGGGTTGAGGAGGGTTAGATTGTGACTGACTTGGTTTCACAGAGCCCCATTGCTTTTGTTTGCTTTGCAGCAGTTAAAACTTTTATTGTCTTGCCGTGATGTCGGTGTGCTTTACAGGTAAAATACTTTAAATCCTGCCTCCACCTTCTGGATCTAGAGGCTCTGGCTAAAATGAGCTTCAGAGGCAGTGAGAAAAGTTCTTATTTGCACTCCTAGCTGATGAATCAAGCTTTTGGTTCCCACCCTTGCAGCAAATCTGCCCTTCTTCCTCCTTGTGCCACCCCCTACTCTCTCCAGGGTCCCACAAAAAGGGCACTGTTGGTGTAAGGGAAAGGTGAAGCTGTCAATGGCGGGTGGGAAAGGCTCCAGACTAGAAAAATACAAAGGCTTTGGTAGCAGCCAGAAGAAATCGAGTCAGGAGATCCGCAGTCTGGTCTCCAGCTCGGCGTTTTCCCCGGAGATCACTAAGTGATGCTGGAGTTTTCGCTCCATATGTGCATCTCCCTTCACAGAGTTGATGTCGCCCCGTGCCCGCCGGCAGCCCGCGGGGACTGTGCTGTGCCGTACGACACAGGTAGCTTCCAGAGGGAAATCAAGAGTGTTTTACACCTCCTACGCTCTATGGAGACGACTGCGCAGGGTAATTTGTGGCTTTAATTGCCGAGGAGCTCCAGGGACTGTGAGGAGGCGTCAAAGCTGCGCTGCCCGCAGCGCTCCCGAGGGATCCGGGAGCTTGGGAGTGGTCAGAGTGGGCGGATTCTGCGTTCAAGGTGTCAACAAAACTTTCACAAAGGATAAAATTAGTAGGCGACAAGTGAATCTGATGCATTGGAAAAGTGCCACTGCGGCTTTTTTCAAGGGGACATAATGCCTCAAAAATGTCCTGGCTTTCTCTGGAACAAAAACCCCATAGTAGCTGGTGAATCAGGGGATGAGCCAGATAAAATTATTGAGCACGCTAGAAGCCATTAAAGAAATTAAGTTGTCACGTGGGAAACATTCTCATGAATTAATAACTTGTTAGGAAGGATGGTTTGTTGTACTACTTCTGACTTTTGTGTTTTTCTGCTGTTCGTCTTTCTCCAGCAATGATTAGAGGGAGGTAATGGGGTGAATGATCAGATTTTCGGGTCTAATGTAATTTATCCATTCTTATGATTTTGGTAGCTGCACCAGTTAAAAACTTCCCATTTAAAATCTTGTCTTATTTTCACTAAAGTGTGATATTTCTATTTTCTGGAAATATTTTTGCCTCAATTGAAGTATTTGGTGTGGAGAAAAAGCTGATTTATTGGCTTAAATTGAGTGTGATAGGAATAAAAGCTTAACTTTTATTAAGGAATGCTCTTTTGCTGAGAGACTAATTAAGAAATGAAACTTTTTACTGTAGAAACAGAGAATACACGCTGGCAATAATAATTAACAACATGTCAGTAGGAACACTACAGTGAAGTAGAAATAATTTAAGAATAAGACATTTCAGGCACAGTTCATGATTTTCATTCAATGGAGATTTTTTTTCCAAGCATCACTGTAACTTTCTGAGGGTAATTCAAAATAATCTAATGATCTAAATGGTTTACAATCCTGAGGTTTAGCATGCATTACCACTGCTGCTTGAAGTGCTTTCTAGAGACATTGTCAGCTCTGGTTTGAATGTTATTTCAGTACAAGACTAATTTCTAATCCTTATTGTTAAGAAACAACTGTTGCATTTTTTTAAACACATTATTACAAATTTTAAAAGGGGTTAGGAAGTCATCTAAGTTTTCTTGTTAATCCCCAGAGAGGTTGTAGAAACCTCTAACCCAGTTGAAGAGACTAATGAATTAAAAGTGTAAGAGCTGAACGTGCCATGTAGGGTGGATGCCTGATGCTCATGCTGGTGGTAATCCCTGCAGGAACTAATTTATTCTGAAAGTGGCAGGTAGCTAAGGAAGCTGACTTTGACTAGAATTTGTTTCAAGAACTCCCTTTTACTTCCCTTTAATGTGTCCTGCCAAGTGCTCAAATGGAGTTTGAGAATATCAATAGGACACCACTAACATGAAAGCTCTGTCTGTGAGAGCGGCGGGATTGTTGACAAAGTGCCACGGTATTTGCGATGTGAAATATAAGGCAACCTTAAAGCTGACTGTTCTGAACTTACTGCTGAGTATTTACTGAGCAAATTGAGTGCTGCTCCTGCAAGAAGAGCTGGCACAACTGATCTGGGCTGAGGTTCAATTTATCTGAGCGTTGCTGCCCCGTTAGGAGTGTGCTTTTGAGGACAGGTTGTGGAGGCGGATTGCTGCGCTCTCAGGATGAGCTTGATGTGCTGTCAAAATTCATCCAGACTTGACTGTTAGTCAGCATTTTAATCCTAGTGCTGAGATCCACTTGTCCTCATGCTGTATGAGCGAGACACAGGCCAGTGTTTCCTCTGCCCCTCTCATGGGGTCCCCGCAAAGCACCAGTGCCATGAACAGAGGCAGTTTTAGGCCACAGCAAAATCTCACTTGCAGAGGAGAGGAGTTGTGCAGCCTTTTCTTTTT
>VZRX01018094.1:86690-99794 GCA_013398075.1 Notiomystis cincta | reverse complement strand
TTTTTTTTTTTTAATTTCAAGCATTCATGGCAAATGTCCTCTCTTGCTTAAATTTGAGAAAATGTAGGTATCATCAGTACCCCAGCACTGGAGCTATACTGGTTGTAGACTGGAGCATCAAGGGGATTTCCTCAGTACTGACTGATGCAGGACATCTGTCAGATCACAGGAGAGACTTTGAAATCAAAGACATCTGTTTGCATGAAGAGTGGACACTAACCCCTGACTTGAAAAAAAAGTTTAAAATAAACAAATTAAAGATTTTTTTTTCTATATATGCTTCAAGTTGTCAGTGATATTTCTATTCCAATTCAGGCTTTCAAGTCCTACTGTCTTGGATACATGTCTTTAGCTTTTTCAGAGCAGCTGAACAAAGCCCTAGGGTTGAAGTAGGTTGCACAGAGAGGTGACACACTTCTTTGATAATACAGCAGTGCAGAATTTCTTAATATATACTGGAATGATTAACGTCTTCTATCAAACACAGCAGTAGTAGCTGGAATTGTTCACCCTTCTCCATTCCTTCATACTATGTGGAGAAAAACCTGATCTAGAGGGATTATATTTTATCCATGGATTCATTTTTTTTTTCTCAGTTCATGCAATAACAATGACAGTTGTTGATGGCTGGATGAGGTAAACATTTAAGATCACTGTTGGAGTATCAAGGAAAGTGTTTTAAGGTGATGATGTCATGTGTCAAATTTCCTGTGGCCCTTTTGGCCCTTGTGGGCAGAGTAGAAGAGCAGCTAAGGTAGGATAGTGTCTTAAGGGAGCAAAGGTAAGGCTTGAAGCAGATCTCTCTGTGTACACAGGCCTCTGACACAGGGGTAGAACTAGAACAAAAACCTTTAAGGCATCTCTAATTGACCCAGAGATGGAAACAGGTTCTTTGGTTTTCTCTCTCAGAGCAAGACTGGAAAGACCTTTCTGGCTGGATCTTCCTTCTGAGGTTGTTTCTGGATGCAGGTAGAAGTGAAATGGGAATAGTGTAGCATCTACTGTGGAGAACCAGTGGAGATCAGCCTCTCTAAGCCAGGGGGATAATCTCTTTGTGCAGGTTTTTTTCTGTGCTTTGTCACTTTTCAGACACTAAAATAGCAAATTATTTGAAAATGACCTTCATCCATGTTTTCACAATCAGTTTTTTACCAACACAAAGAGCTGTTTTTATGAATTACATGTACCTCTTTTCTGTGTGTATCTTGTGCTGCCAGTTTTCAAACAGCAAACACAGATCTGCTGGCTGTCCCTCTGTCCTGCAATGCTGTGACTACTTGGTGAAATATCAACACTTGGAACATAACGTCCTTTTGTCCTAAACTGAGCCACTTCTCTCCTGTTTTATTTAATCTCTAGGGCAGCTGTTCTGGTGAGAGCCCTTCTGACACTGTTAAACAGCACAAATGTCTGCTTAGAAGAGCTGTTGCCCCACATTTTAATGTAATATCAGCCGGCAGGCACTAACTACTGGAGCTGTCTTGTGAGAGCTGTGGTGACAAAGATAAACCTCAGGCTAATTTTCTGAACAGAATCAGTCAGCTTGAGCGAGTCTTCTTGTTTGGATATTAGATAATGATGATCTTAGCTGTAACATTTTAAATTATGGAGTAAATAAAGAGCTGGATGCTTCCTCATATAGTTAGCTCCTAATTACCATCTCCAGTGGCAGTGACTGGATATGTTGATGTTTATGATGGATATAGAAGTTGTTCCAAAATTTCTTTAGGCAACAGTCTGGAAAATCTACATTTGCTTACACCGTGTAGAACAAATCTGTGTTTCTATCATTCTTGACAATAGGCACCAACTATATTTTATAATGACATGAATTTCCCAGGGAGACAGTAGGTATTGATCCATAAATTACGAGATTTTTTTTTTTTTGGTGTGCAGAATTAGAGGTTTTCTGTGTTAAAAATAAGGAGATGTGCTTGGAAGAAGGCAACAGCCAGGTAGACAGGACCCACCACAGCCAGATGGGAGGCTTCAAGCTGCTATTGTTGAGCAGTGCCCAAATGGTTTAAATTAGTAGTTCTGTGCTTCTTGATGTTTGTGCTTCTGACTGATAACATCAAGGGTCTCCAGTTGGAGCCCTTCTGAGTCTTGGGCAAAGCTTCTCCAAAAATACAAACTTTTCTGAACTATTGGCTAATCGAAATCAAAATTTTGTGGGAGCAGCTTTGTGACCACAATCCAGAATTGTGACTCCCAGCATGGACATGCTGAGAAATTGGGAGAGGCAGATTGAAGTCCTGTTCCCTGTAACTCTAATTTACTCTTCCCATCTGAAGGGCTGAATAGGGAAGGTGACTTCCTCTGTGGCAGAGGGACCACATTACTTCAGGCCCTGGTGTTCAGAACTCACATACTGGCTTTGCTGTGAACCAGCCAGAGTTTCAAACCTCAGCCTCCTAATGAGATCAGTCAGAAAGCACTGGGAGAAAGCAGAAGTTCTGTGAAGGGTTGTGACAAAAGATTTCCTGTACACCTGGCTATAATTGTGTGGCAAACCTGGACTGCAGGTTGTCATAACTAGGGCATTTTGCAACATAATTTTGTCAGGAAACATAGTTTGCTGAAAGTAAGTCCCCAACTTTTGGATCCTAAAATAGGTAATTTAATCTTATTAAATTTTTTTTCCTCATTTACAACGGCTCTACCAGCAAGCAAAACAGTGATTCTGTGCCATTAAAGTTTTCCTGATGCAGTCTTTGCCAAAGACTACATGGACACTGCCATTAAGGCTTCCTGAGAGACTGCTTTGAGCAGCAGAAAATGTACTATATTTTCTGGATGTCCTCATAAGGCTGAATGTGAAATCAGACTTATTGTCTCAAAGCAAAACATGCATTTAATGAGCCAATAAATACCAGACATCAGATGTGATACTGAATATGGAGAAATATAGATCATGTGCTTTTCATAGAATCATTGAGGCTGGAAAAGACCTTTAAGATCATTGAGTGAACCCTTTTCCCAGGGCTACCCACTTTCATATACCCACTTCCTTCCAGAGGAGTCTTGACTTTCACCTCAGTAACTTCTTCTGTATATGGTCTGTAGAATACACTACAATAAAATATCAAATAAATTCTGTTCCACTTAGAATATATATTTTCCTTTCAAATATTTTTTTAATTACCTAGGTAATTTTGTTTCCAAGGGTGAAGTTCCTGCAGTCAAACACATTAAAAACTCCCAGCCTGTCTGAAAGTGCTATTTTTTTATTATATCTTTTTTCCCATGCAGGCTGTTGGAGGGCTCTGAAATGTGTTTTAAAAGACTTAGGAAAGACTTTGAGCTTAAAATCCAGCTCACGATGTGGAAAAAAATAGTTTTAATTGGCCCCACTGTAATGGTCAGTGAATGAGGCGCCATCTCTGTGTTAAGAGATAAGTTCTAAGCTTCATTTTGTAGGTGGTTTCATTTCAGCAGAGTTTCAGCTTCCAGAAGAGTTGCCTTTTTCATCTGTGTCTGACTTGAAGCTTGTGTGATGGACCATTGTTAATAACTAGAGGGGAGGCAATCTCCTGTGGATAGGTCAGGGAAGCATTTTTTAGCTCTGGACGGCTTTTAAAATTTTTTGCTGCATTTCAGAGGTGTGCTCACTGTGGGTTGACTTCTCTGTCTATGGCTGTGGTGGCACCAAATATCTGAAGAGTTTGGTTTGACTCTCTGGAAAGCTGTAATGCTTTGCAGGCCTGACTCTCTTTCTTGATGTGTAGCATTTCACATTGGAGAGTTTTGTTGTGGCAAACTCTGTGCCTTTGAAGTGATGCTAGAAATGATCTACAAGAAGGGAGAACTGCAAAAGAAGAGAGTTTTATCTTGAGATGGCATCTGGGCTAGCAATGCACTTTTTAATGAACACTCTGAATATCCCTGGTCCAATGGCCTGAGACTTATCTGGAATGCCTGGCTTGGAGAAGGAGATTGCTTTGTACCAGCTGCAAGGCAAAGCGAATTCTAAGCATTTCACTTGATGAAAATTACATAAGCAATGACACTGAAGAGGTACCAGTTCTGCTACCATATTTATTTTTCCTGTTGCCTCTGCAGGCACAATGTAAGGCCTGTTTCTGTGGTACTACTTAGTTCAACTGCTTTAGATTCCTTTAGTCCAGATCATTATATTAAGCCCGAGTTTTAGAACAAATGTGGAAGGACATTGGCTATTACAGGTATTAGCATTGCATAATCTTTTTTGCAAATACATTCTTACCAGTTTATGAACAGGAAACTGGAGCCTCAGGTGGTGAGTATGTGCATGCCTCTACAGATTTCAGTTTGAATTGTACTGGCACTTTCAGTAGATCTGGTTTGAAGAGGAAAAAATAATCAGTGGATTTTCTTCCCTATATCACATATGATCTCCGCTTCTTCCAGACTGCTGTTCAGTTCACAGAATTATTTCTAGGTGCAGGAAAACTTCAAAATTTATGTAATGGAAATGCTCCATGGCAGTGATGTGGATGATTCTATGATTCTGTTTCTCAAAGAAATGTTATTTGAAAATAATTGGAACAAGTGGATTTAGTGCTTAGTATGTATCTGGAGAGAGGCGAAAGTGAAAATAAGTGAATGAAGTTGTAATTTCCTGAAAAAGTGCAGAGGAAGACAATAATTTGGGGTGTAGTTTCAGTATGGACACATAAGTATTTTGGGTGCTTTGTAAGATGGAGGTAGCTTTAACCAGAAGGTGAGGAAAAATACCACAGGGTGGTAAAAATTGTGGGAACATCTTACAGCTGCCTGCCAAGTATTCTGACTCAAATATGTGCCTTCCCAAGCAACCTTGAAACCCCACAGTTCCAAAAAAGCATGAAGGGAGCAGCCATACAGCTGGAAATGAGGTGTCTGGGTATAGCCTAATGAGGATAATTAGTGTTTGACAGCCGTGTATGGCCATGAATAGAAATAGAGCAGCCTTGAAGTAAACATCTAGAGGAAAAATATTGTAACTCTGTGGAAGTTTGGGTGCGAAATTGGAGCCCAGGTTGGTCTCTGTGCTTCTGGTGATTTGGATAAAAGCACCATCAGCAGCCTATTTTAGCAGAATTAAAAGTGAGAAGTGTGATCAAAGCTAAATGTGTGGGTTTCATTGAGCAGGTGTGTACTGCTTCTCTTCTCGCATGTAATTATGTTCTGATTTTCATGATTCTCTTCATTTAAAACAAGCCCATGATTTAGGACTTTGAGCACTACCAGTTTTGTTCTTCAGGGGAGAAAGTCTAACAAACAGTACAGAAGAGAGAGATTAAAAATCAATGTTTTATGCACTTGCATATAAGATAACATAGAAATTATGATAAAGTACTTCTCCAAGATACCCAATTTTGAATTAATTCCAAGGCCTTTGGGGAGAAGAAAAAAATCCTCAGGAAACTGCAAACAGACAGATCTGAAAGCAGCAAGGTACGGAATATATTAAATGACTATTCTATTTCCTCCAGGGGGAGGATAATATGTTTAGAGATAGAAGATATGAGGTGAACAAGAAGCATTTAAAATATTTTGGCTGATGCAGCAAAGTCGTGGTGGAGACAATAACTGCAGGTACTCAGTGGTCCTTTCCATGATGCTCTGGAGTATGTATAGAAAGAGATCAGGAAATTAGTTTATGGATAAGGCTCCCAAGAAAGACTCTGAGCTGCTTGGAGACTTTAATTTAATGAGGGTGGTGTAAAATTTTAGAAGGGCTGCTTTTTTTAAGCATAGAGGTGTCTTTTATATGCAATGTGTTGGAGTGACATGATCTATTTTTGCCCTATCCTCAGTAAATGAGCCCACTGACAGCACTGAAGCTGTGGCTGTCTGGGGTTTTCAGCTTCAGATGTCATTATATTCAGCAGTGTCATGCAAGCACATTTTTGAGGAGCAGCACAAGAGTGCATTTTGCCTTCAGGAGAGCTGACTTTGAGTAAATGTGAAATGCCCTAGGGATTTTCGTTGGAATTCAATAATATGTTGGAAGTAAACAAAGAAATAAAGCTAGTTTCAAAAATAGAGTGATAGGTAGGTCTGAAAGAACATTAATAGAATTTTATTTCAACATGGGGAGCCCAGCAATATCTAATTGGCAAAAAATCTGAAATGGAGCATACATAGCTAAAGATTTGATGATTTGAAGCCTTTATTGTGTTTTTAACCTCCCCTCCCAACAAATAAATAAACTCTAAATAACAACAGACAAAACAAGACACAAAAAAAACCCCCAGTCTGGTAAGTAAGCTGGTGTACTAAAATGCAAAGGAAGTGGGCAGTGTACAAATCAATGAAGATGTCTATGCTGGATGTTGCTGTCAGCTTTAGCTAATAGAATCCTTTGCCACACCTGAAGAATCTGCAACACTGTTCACAGGACTTTAGGTTAGTATGAGAGGTGGTTGAAGTAATGCATGATTGACCATAACGTGACTTTGAAAATAAGCATTTTAGAAAAGAGAGGTTTCTCCAAGCAGTCTTTACTTTCTGCCTTTCTGTGAGACAAGCACAGCAGACACCTGTTTCGGATACCCAGGGAGAAGTGAAAGCGGTTGGTTAGAGGAAGGCTGCGTGTCCCAAAGCAGCTTTCAGAGTTAAAAAATTGTGGATCCTTACTTTCTTAAAACACTTAGTGAAAATTGAGTAGTGCTCTGAATTGGGCAACTGCAGGAATGCCAATGTGGCAAATCAGAGAGCTTAGGTTGTCAAAATGTGCGCAAACCTGCTTTTTTTTTTCTTCAAGAGTTTGTGAGACTGAGCAATTTAGACTGGTTGGCTTCAACCTTAATTACTCTCTCTCTTCTCTCTCTCTTTTCTTTTTTTCTTTTTTTTTTTTTTTTTTTTTTTTTGGTAATTGAAAACCGATTAGGTTTTCAGAAAGCTGATAGTGTGTAGCATTATCTAGGAGCTATAGAGAGCTGAAAATTGCTCTGTCAAACTGTTGTAGAATAGTTGGCAACATATTTGTCTTCCTTTGGTCCCTTTTTAAGCATTGCAGGGAAATAGACCAGGAAGGAAACTGGCAGGGGGTATTTAAAGGCAGTTCCAGATCCAGTATATTGGTGAGCTGATTTTAAGGAGTTTTTGTGAGGGGCATTTGGGAATGGTTTTTGAACAAGGATTGATCCAGTAGGTTGAGAGTGTTGCTTAGACAAGAGGCAACTGAGGCAGAAGTCCCTGAAGTTTATAAAAATCAGAGTTGCCAAGGACAAGATGGAATGTGGTTGCTTGTGCCTCTTCCAGTCCAAGAACTAGAAGACATTAAGTAGTCAGAGATTTAAAGCTACAAAAGATTCTCCTTCATGTAAAAGATACTGGATAGGGGGAGCTCCAGCTATGGGATGTGGCTGTGGTGTCACTGCTCTGCGCCTGCTTCTTCTTTAGCAAATTCTGCATTCATGGGAGACAAAATTTGACAGGATGCTCTTTAGATACTAAAAATAATGATATATAGCTCTCATGTCTTTTCCATTATATTATGGAATTTTCCAATTATATTAAGGAATTTGCTTATGTGATCAACTACAAAGAATAATTCTGGTTAGTGGATGGATGGATTGGATTACAAAATGTTGGGAATGTCCAAAATACTTGGAATATGTGAAGAAGAAAAAGAAAAATTCACTTGCAGATTCATGGGCTTCTCCAAACAAAGGTTTTCTAGACTGGTTGTTACATTTCCATAGTGGATTTTGGGTTTAGGTACATTTTAAGTTTTCGTAGGTTTTTCTAAAGTGGAAATATCTCCTCAAGGTGCCCCTGAGTGACTGTGCATGTGAGAACATACCTTAGGATTGATTGATGATTGAGAAACTTTGGTCAGGCAAAGTCTAGTTTAGGACATTTTAAACAGTTTAGATTTAGAAGAGCTTTGTCTGTTCTTTATCCATGGTAACACATTTATTGTGCAAAAAGTATGTAAAAATTACTACAGCACTGTAACCTCCTTCTTTACATTTTAATGTGAGTACCAGGATGGGAACACCATGCATAAGTCACAACTGTTAGTTTTGCCAACTAGATTTCTGCTTGTTGTTGGAGGGGGTTGTTCCTTCCATGAGGATTTTTCCTTGCTTGATCTAAATCAACAGCAGTGATGTTTGACTATGCCAAAATACCTGCTTGCAGTAAATATCAAGAAATATGCATTTCTTTGGGTGGTTGGAATGACCTAATTCTTTAAACAAATGGAAAGTGAAATTGCAGGACAGCAAACACAGGAAATATTAACTGGGGCCACATTTGACCTCTAAGATTGTTTTTGTGTGTGCCTGCATACACAACTTGGGTAAATTTTTGCTGATATAAACTAGCAGGGTCTACTGACACTGCTGGGGCTGAACCTCAGCTCTGTGAACACTGTGTCATAATTGAGGTTTCAATATTAGTTTTCTTGTTTTGTTCCAGGAGAATGTAAACTTGCTTTAAAAAGTAGGGCAATATAGTTGCTAATGTTTTTAACTGTTAAAGATCTGCTTTTGTACATGAGCGTAGTATAGAAAGCTCCTTTGTTAACTACTCATGGAAACTTTGTTAACTCCTTTGTTAACTACTCATGGAAACAAGAGCTATTTAATACAACTAGGCTGAATGATAGAATTCTTGCAACAGATTAATTAATTTACTGGCTTTATTAAATTTGTGAGGAAACATTTTGTTGCCCTGCATTTATGCATTGTGCATTTATTGGTGGCGTTGAAGATCATTTAGTAGATCACCAGCACAGGAACTGTGCTACAACAAATCTGATGGTTCGTGCCCTGTGGGTGGATGAGTGGGTGATTTGAAGTTGGGCTTCTGGGGAATAAGGCAGGAGAAGGGACAGAAGAGAGCTGGCTCTGCTTCTGTAGACTGGAGAAGGACTTTCAGGATGAGCTTTCAGATTGCACTTTGGATTCCCTTGTGGCTGTCCACTTCAGACACAGATTCAAAGCATCTTCTGCTGAGCTCAGTGGTTACAGAGGATGCAGTAAGTGTCTAATTATGTTGTATGACTCATGTGCAATTGCCTGATTGCTGCAACTTTTAGGCATGGCTCATGATTCCAGGGATGCACTTAGACAAATGGAGGCAGGGCACACAGGTATGCAAGTTCTGACTTATTTATACAAGCACAGGTTTAAAAGCCTCTTTCTCAGTCTCTTGATTGTTTCTTGCACAGGCAATGTTTCATAATCAAGGCCTTGTTTTCATCATAGGATTGGTAGAAAATTGGTAAAGGAACTGGTTCTGTGTATATAAGTCTTCATCTGTACAGTTTCCTGCCTGGAAGTACACCTGCCATTGTTTGAAATCTCCTTTACGTTTCTACAGTTGCATTTTAGAGCAGTTTCGTTTTGTATCTTTATTAAAGTACCAAGCAATGAAAGAGGCTTTGTTCATAAATCTTTTAAAAGTGAAATGTGTTTAATTACTGACACTTCAGATTAAGGATAATGTTCAACTAAAGTCAGAAATTAAGATCTGATTGAAAACCTTAGAGTCTACAAAACCAGGTTAAAGCAAAGTTGAAGAGGTTCTGATCTTACATTATTTTATATTGGCTTAGATTAGTTTTCTCAACTCAACAGTTTTAATTACATAGGAAGAAATACCCAGCTATACTAAAGAAGGTAATTGCTAATATATCAAGCAAATTACCTGCAAGCTTTTGGAACAGTGAACTGTTAAATAAAGTATGTGATAAAAGTGGGCTGTTACAGAGTTGGGCTTTCATTCCCAGATTAATCTGGTGGCACTTAAAATACTTCTCTGAAAGAAGAATGAAAAATTTTCCAGATGTTCAGCTAAAACACTACAGTATTACAGAAGAGCTTCACTGTGCATTTTAGACCCCAGATTTGACATTACTTCCCTACTGACAACATTTCTGTCCTTCTGTGTACATTCATGATTTGTAGGAGAGGAGAAAGGGGATAAAAAGTCAGAGAACAGCATGGAAGAACAAGTGAGAAATATTTAATATAAGTATGTGCACAGTTAATGGACATGTAAGTAAGTGGTGAATACTTAGACATTTCATTACCCCTGAGTCACAGTGTGTAGCTCCTTGCCTGGCTCTTTCAGCCACTTGCTGCCTGCCAGTAGGAATTTGAATGTGGCCCTGAATGAACGACCATTGTCCTTTGTCACAGTCAGTGGTTACTGCCCTGACCACTGCAGAGTTCCTGTGTCTTTGTTTGGGTGTTTACTTATTCCTTGTCCTCTTGAAGCTCCCTGGTGCCTTGGCCATCCGGCTGAGCAGGACATTTTTGCATTGCCTGATGATGATCTACTGGAACAAACCCTTGAACATCTGGAGTTCAGGCCTGCTGCTCATGGCTGCTTTCACTTTTCCATCGTGTATAAACAAAGCAGGAAGGCTGTCTAAGGAACACAAAAATTAGTGCAAGTGGGAATGCAGGAAACCTTTGGCAAGGTTTCTGATCACATTGGCTGTGCCTGTCAATGCAGTGTGATAGCACAAACTGTTGAAACCAGTCTTTTTCCTACAGGACCCTTAAGATAGAAATCAATTAACTGCAAATGTACAGATCTCTAACTTATATAATCTATTTTACCTTGTTATAAAGAGAAGCTTTGTAATAAAGATCAACACTGTTTCTGGCAAGCTGTAGAAAGTTTGTTAATACTTGGGAAGTTTGTGAATGCTAGGTAAATACTAGTTCCTTTTCCTAAGAATTTCACAGGCTTCTAGCTTTGAACATTATTTCTAAACTCCATTTATTTTCAGCCTGAGTGGTTTTTAAAAAAGCCCAAAAAACTCTGCCACAACTGGGATGCTAGCATGCTCAGGATTTTTATAGGAAAAATGTCTGGTGTGCTATACACAGTTTTGAGGTTTTACTGAAACAAGTTACTAGGTCATCATTGTTGGTATTATTAATGAGTTTAAAGTGTTAGAATTCTCAAATTGTTGTCCCTGTTCACTATGTGAACCTTGGCATCTGGTCCTCTGCCCGGGAGAGCACCCAGCGTTCTGTGTGTGTGCTGCTCAGCTCTGCCTTGCTCCCTGGGGGTGTGGGACTAGCCCTCGTCCCTGTCCTTAATAAACTTGTTAAATTGTAACAGTGTGAGACATTTCTCACATGGTGTACACTGTGATATGTCAATTCCAGGAAATTCAACATTATCTTAATAATAAATGAGAAGTAAAGAGAGTAGTAATGGTTTGTTCACTTTTTTAAAATTTATTAGAGCAATTGCCATCTAAACTGTGCAGCTGTTTTGATTCTGATTAAGAATTTAGACAAAGCAAAGACAAAGAAAAATTATTACTTCAGAATATGAAGTCCAAGAAGATAATTCTTCTCATCTCTCCATATCATCATACGCTTTTATCATCTCTCCTTCAGGGAGACAGCTGGTTTGTTTGAAATGAAAAATACTGTTTTTCTCTGCTTCCAAAGTGTTGTTTGACTTCTTTGCTTGTTTTCTAGGGAGTCCTTAGGAGAACATAGTTCATGGAAGCAGGGAACTGCAAGGAGCCACACAAGCCTTCACTGGTTAATGTGTCCTTGATTCCCTGTGCTGTAGGAATGTGAGCCTCAGTGTGCTTGGCTTCTTCTCTTATGACAGATGCCATTCAGTTAAGATGGGGGGTTGTTTGAAGTGATTTCACCCATTTTTTTCTAAGCTCACTTAGACCTTGATTAATATTCCTAAAAAGTAGCAGTTCCTTGCATAATGCAACAGCTGTCCCTTGTAGCCCTGATCCTTGTGCTGTGTGTTGAGACAGCTGGTCTCATACCCTCTAAACCCAAAGCCAGGCTCTGAACAGTTGTGCAAACTAAAGCAGCTGTAACAACCATCTCCTCGAGGAGCCTCTTGACTGTTTAGACTGAATGGTGGTTGTTGGAGCAGTTCACTGGGGAAGAATGTGAATGAGAGGAAATAAAAAAAAAAAAAAAGATTTCTGTAGAGGACAGACAGAGGTGGCAATGAATGTGGCAGGAAAAAAGAAAGAAAGAGAAGATGAACAGTGGGGAAAGTGACTGAAAGACCAGGAACCAATTCAGTCACCTGCTTCTGTCTCCTCATGGTGGGGTGACATATCTGTAAGTAGATATGTGTTTTCATCCTGATGGATGTGCAGAACTCAGGTGGCCCTGACTGAAGGAAACGCTAGGCGTAAGATCCAGCTGTACAGGAGGGTTCCTGAGTTCAGAAACCTGGTTCAACAGCTCCATCATGATCCTGAAGCCCTCAGCAGCCAAACAGATGATGAGAGGGTGGTGCTGTCAGCAACCATGGGAGATCTAAACAGCTGCAAGGAGCATGACGAGCAGTATTCCAGTGAACAAGCAAGAGAGAAACCGATTATTTTCAGAGGTGCTGCAGTCTTAGGACTCTTGGGAGTCTGGAACCTCCATGTAGAGAAGAAGCAGATGGACTCAGAACCCTGCAGGGTTATTAGTCAAAGGTCTGTTAGCCCAGGGTCTATTAAAGATGAAGGCTGGAAGCAGGTCCCTGCACATACTGGGAAGGAGGTTCTTCCTCATTCTCAGAATCTGACAAGTAGGACTGGCACCTTCTGCAACGGGTGTGAGGCTCTGGACCTAGAAGGCCAGACACTGATGGGGTGGGCAAAGGTCCTTCTGGGGTAGTGGGGCCTCCTACAATGCCACCACCTGTACCCCACATTGAGACCTCCTCTGTTAACAGGAAAAGAAGGACAATTGCAGTAGGAGACTCCCTGCTAAGGGGAATGGAGGGTCTGATACACAGACTGTCCCCAGCTCACAGTGAGGTCTGCTGTCTCCCAGGGGCACAGCCAAGAGCCTCTGGATAAGAATCAAGGGACAAACAAATAATGCAGATGTCATCATGGGAATCTACTATAGAGCTCCCAGCTAGGGTGATGATGCTGACAAATTCTTCTTTGAGGAGCTAAAGGATGCTTCCAAGTCAACTGCCCTTGTCCTTATGGGGAACTTCAGCTTTCCAGAAATTAACTGAGAGCATCACACAGTGGGTACAATCCTGGGACTAGAAGATCCCTAAAACTCCTAGATGACAATTTTATGGAACAAGTCCTAAGGAGCTGTCTTGGAAAGATGCCCTCCTTGATCTGCTGCTTCTCAACAGAGTGGATCTTGTGAGCCACGTGGGGCTTGG
>VZRX01018094.1:60774-86068 GCA_013398075.1 Notiomystis cincta | reverse complement strand
AAAAAAAAAAAAAAGATTTCTGTAGAGGACAGACAGAGGTGGCAATGAATGTGGCAGGAAAAAAGAAAGAAAGAGAAGATGAACAGTGGGGAAAGTGACTGAAAGACCAGGAACCAATTCAGTCACCTGCTTCTGTCTCCTCATGGTGGGGTGACATATCTGTAAGTAGATATGTGTTTTCATCCTGATGGATGTGCAGAACTCAGGTGGCCCTGACTGAAGGAAACGCTAGGCGTAAGATCCAGCTGTACAGGAGGGTTCCTGAGTTCAGAAACCTGGTTCAACAGCTCCATCATGATCCTGAAGCCCTCAGCAGCCAAACAGATGATGAGAGGGTGGTGCTGTCAGCAACCATGGGAGATCTAAACAGCTGCAAGGAGCATGACGAGCAGTATTCCAGTGAACAAGCAAGAGAGAAACCGATTATTTTCAGAGGTGCTGCAGTCTTAGGACTCTTGGGAGTCTGGAACCTCCATGTAGAGAAGAAGCAGATGGACTCAGAACCCTGCAGGGTTATTAGTCAAAGGTCTGTTAGTCCAGGGTCTATTAAAGATGAAGGCTGGAAGCAGGTCCCTGCACATACTGGGAAGGAGGTTCTTCCTCATTCTCAGAATCTGACAAGTAGGACTGGCACCTTCTGCAACGGGTGTGAGGCTCTGGACCTAGAAGGCCAGACACTGATGGGGTGGGCAAAGGTCCTTCTGGGGTAGTGGGGCCTCCTACAATGCCACCACCTGTACCCCACATTGAGACCTCCTCTGTTAACAGGAAAAGAAGGACAATTGCAGTAGGAGACTCCCTGCTAAGGGGAATGGAGGGTCTGATACACAGACTGTCCCCAGCTCACAGTGAGGTCTGCTGTCTCCCAGGGGCACAGCCAAGAGCCTCTGGATAAGAATCAAGGGACAAACAAATAATGCAGATGTCATCATGGGAATCTACTATAGAGCTCCCAGCTAGGGTGATGATGCTGACAAATTCTTCTTTGAGGAGCTAAAGGATGCTTCCAAGTCAACTGCCCTTGTCCTTATGGGGAACTTCAGCTTTCCAGAAATTAACTGAGAGCATCACACAGTGGGTACAATCCTGGGACTAGAAGATCCCTAAAACTCCTAGATGACAATTTTATGGAACAAGTCCTAAGGAGCTGTCTTGGAAAGATGCCCTCCTTGATCTGCTGCTTCTCAACAGAGTGGATCTTGTGAGCCAAGTGGAGATTGGGGCTGTCTGGGCCACAGTGACTACGAAGTGACCAAGTTTAAAATCTGTTGACAGGAGGAAAAGTGACAGCAAAAACTCAGCTCTAGGCATTAGGAGAGACTTCAGACTTCAGGCTGCTCAGGGAATTAGTGAGTAAGGTTCCCTGGGAAAACGTTTTTGCACATGGCTGGGGTCCATCAGTGCTGGTCACTTTTGAAACATCGCCTGCTAGGGGCATAGGAACAGAAATTCCCAACTGTCAGAAATGATGCAGGTGAGGCAAAAGGCTGAATAGGAGTCTTCTGTTGGAAAAAAAGGCAACAATGGAAGGTATATGCCCAGTGGAAGATAATTTGGAGTCTGTTAGAACTCTAGGGGATGTTCCTGTGCAGGGCCAGGAGTTGGAGTCAATGATCCTTGTGGGTCCCCTCTAATTCAGCATATTCTGTGGATTAAGAGGCTACATTGAAAAGAAAAGGCAAATATAAAAGTCAGAATTAGAGAGGAGAATGTACCTAACAATGAAAGAAAAGGTCCTATTAGGATTAAAATAGTGCATGTTAAAATTGTTAAATAGAAAATTTAGACTGTAGCACTCTACTTACTAAGAATGACTTAGAGAAACAGACAATACAAAATGGTGAAAAGGAGGAGTGAATGAATATAGAAGAAAATGTAGGTTACATGATCCATTTAAAGAGATACTATAAAAAGTTTTCACAGGTATTTGGATTTGAAATGGGATTAAACTGTAAGAAATTGCTTTGATTCTAATAAGGAAAATTAAAACCAGGTTTTTTAAAAATTAATATAGATTCACATGGTGTCTGTGATAATTTTAATCATCTTTCTAATGTAGCTTTTCCTCATTTGCCTGGTTATGAAATGAAAGCTTTTCCCATCTCTTTCTTTCTGTGAGGTATGCCCGGTGCACCAAAGTTGGAATTAATTTCATGCAGGAAATTCAACCAGATGGCAGCTATCTGTATGTTGAGAAAGTAGATATAAAGTAAGTAGAGGTTTTTCTTTTTAGAAAATATCTTATTTTCTTGTACTAGACACTTTAAGCAGTGCTTGAGATGATCTTGAATTAACTATAGTACTACACATTTGACAACCATCAGCCTGGCTGTATTTACAGGGCCAGTGGTTCATAGGGTTGTTTGTTTAGCTGCCCATGAAGGCACCTTCTCAAAGGCTCCTTACTCAGTAAGTGAATGTGTGAAGCCCTAATCTGCCACCAGTTCTGCATGTAATGAAAATTCTATTCCTTCTCCTAGCTGAATATATTCTCCTCTTCTCTAGAAATGAAAAGTTTTAGAGAAAATAAAAGGCATAGTAAGCATCTTGTATATCTTCTATAGGTAAAATATGAAAGTACATGAACCTGTATATGCAGAATAATATTTAAGAAAGGATGATAGTGGAAGCTAATTCTTCTCATCTGCAAAAACTCTGGGCAAGTTGCACTTGGAATTCTGCCCTGATCCTCCATGTGAAGAAGGAAAAAAATATACCATGAGATTGCTTTTCTTTTCTTGGTTTATTATTTAATCATGGCAGAATCTCATATATTTTCCTCAGTTGTCTGAAATCTGACCATTTGACATTTGTAGCCCCCCCTCAAATGCTGTCTTTTCCTTGAAAATAAGTACCTGATTGAGAGTTCTGCTGTCCTTGGGGCTGCTGCCTCCTGGTTATGTCTGGATGAAACCTGGTGCTCTAACTTCTTCCAGGTACTATTTGCTCCCATAATCACTTTGGAGGCTGTTTTTGCAGTTCTGTTGGTGTCACTTTTTGAGTCTATCACCCAGTCACCACTTCTCAGGGTTTTGTTGCTGAATCATGCTTTTGAGAGAGGATAAGCTTTGTGGAATTTTTGTCTGAAGAGCTGAGAAGGAGCTGGTAGGGATCTGTTGTTATTAAGTGTGTTTTGAATCCAAGTGCTTTGTATTGTTGCCTCTGAAATTGGTATGCTTCAAACTACGAAGAGTTTTCTCCCAGAGGTCAACTTCTGTGTGAGCTATACTCCAAATCTCTTGGGAAACAGCTCCTTTGTATCCAGGGCTGTTGAATTTTTGTACTCCTTAGATATGATCTGAAACTGCATGCTCAGAGGGTTCGTGCACAAGTATATATCTGCAGCCATAGCGTTCACTTTATGTAATATTTCTTTTTTATGACTTTTTCAAGATAAATTACTTACCATAACTGACATGAATAAAATGTGCAAAAGCTGCAGTTCAGTTTTCACTCCAGCACTTCAGTTTGAGAGTTTATATTCACCTGAGAAGAAAGTAGTTAGGCATTTGAAAATCTGTCTCACAGCCATGATCTGAAAGTATTTAATGCCTGAAAAAATGATCTCTGCAACCTCTTAATATTTAATTCTTTTGATTGGATCAGTCCACAATGTGAAAAAAGGATGACTATGACCATATTTCTACTTTGAAGTTGTGTAAGAGTATTAAAAATTATACTGTGGAAGAAGAAACAAGTCAAATGTAATTTTAGGAATAAATATAATTCTTCGTTAGTGAGGCTTGCCTGATGGTCATTCATACTTGTTAATATTTTAGTTTCTTTCTTTAAAAAGAAGGTGCAAAAACCTCATGGCTTTGAAGTACTGTTCTTCAGGAATGTTCTCCTGGCACAATGTCTGGTTACCTACATGTGTCATAAATCCAGGCTGATTGCAATGTGAAGGTGGTAAATTCATGTCATCTACTTCAGAAGTTTTTTACAAACTCCTATCAGAGTTAATAACGTTTTTACCAAAAGTACAGGAGTTACTATAAATTGTGAGTCTAGTTTATCTAGTTTAGCTGAGATAAACCAAGCACTTCTAAGCATGAAGATGTTGCTATTAGTGTTTGTAACAGTATACTGGTATTGTGCTATTGGTGTGGAAAATGTTTACTGCCTTTGTGGATTTCTTTGGAAGAAAGTTTGTTTGGAGAAAGACTCTGCTTGCTTTGATGCCCCCTTCCTTTTCATACAATTTGTGCAATACTGCTAAATATGCTTTTGGCTGTGGGAGCCATGTACCCCTCTAGAGAGCTTTGATGCCTTTATCTTTCACCACTTACTCCTGAAATGCCAGGATATTTTTTTTTTTATTTTTCATCTTTACCTTTGATTGGGTGAAGTACTGGGTGAGGAGAAAGGAGAAGATTGCTGAGGTGTGTAGGAGCCTACTAGAAGCAAGAAACTTGCTTTAGACATATTAGTGTGAAATGTGCTGTACTGGGGCATTATTTTTGCTGGCTTCAAAAACTTTGAAGCTGACTTCACTCTAATAATGTAGGCAAATGTATTTAAGGTGGAAGGTAAACAGTCTTGGGTGATCAGTGCTGAGAAACACAGTCATGTTTTATAAGCTCTATTCTGAGCATTTGATACCTATATGTCCTGTCTCTTGGATGAAAGAGTAGGTATTTAAAAAAATTAAAAAAATATAAATTTCCTCAGTCTCCCCTTACTCAGACTTACTGTAACACCTCTGGGAGCCCCTGTTCACTGCAGCTGGTGGAAGTGGCTTTCCAGCCTGAAGAATTAAGATGAAGAGACAATCCTGTAGCTTCAAATCCCAAATCATACTGTAGCAACTTGTCCAAGTGTGAAAAGATTTTGGTTTGCAGTGTTTTGTTATAAATAGCAACAATGACAACAACAACCATAAACAAAGAGTAGTGCCAGCAGGAAAAGTGTTGGGGTGGGAAGGTCTAGAAATGGGAACACTTTGTAGTTTTTGGAACATGCATTTGAGTAGAGAATCTTCAACTACCTTAGCTATTTAGTGGTAAGTGTCTTGGTACTAGGTTATGATTCTAGTTCAGGGAAGCTCATGCCCCGACAGTCCTGGTTGTCAGAAGATGGATTGTTTGTGCTTTAACATGCCTCCTGTATGTTTGGAGGAACACTTTGTGAACTCCCTAAAGAATGCATGACTGAATTATCCAGTCACATCCTTTACTCTTGCTCAGAACTATCTGATAACCATTGACTCCGTGGCCAGGAGTGTCAAATCATGCAACCAGAATCAGAGCCCAAGCCCAGATCACTCATTTTGCCCTCCTGAGCACGCAGTGCAACATGGCATCGTCCCAGAGCTGCAATGCAGGGTCTGGTGTCATTCAAAGGACAACTCTACATGAGCTGATGACCACAGTAACCCCTGAAGAAGATGTCCACAAACAGCAAGGCTAGTGGAATTCAGTATTCAAAGCCTGTGAGCCTCTGTGTTTGTATTTTCTAAGTGTGCTATTTTCAGATATTTTGGCTTCCCACCACAGTTAATTACCCAGTCCCCAGACAGCGTTTTGCCATGTGAGAGACAGCTTTTGCACACACTTATTCATGTGAGGACAGTTTTATACAATACCTGACTGTGGGCAGGAACACCAGCTGTTGGGCTCCACTGAGGTGTGCAGCACTCATGTGGACTTAGTTTGATTACTTTTATATTACTTTAGACTTGTTAACTCTTCAGAAGACCTGCCTGATTTTCTCATCAATGCTCAAGTCACCTTGTTCCTTCTCTAGTTTTCAGTCCTTGTTCTTCACTTTTTGGCCAAAGATCTTTTCTTATTCAGCCTGTCAGTAGATTTGACTGCTTTTCTTCAAGGACACTGAAAAATTAGTGCATTGAGCTTGAATTTTGATAAGAAAATTCCTTTTAATTTTGATTACTATTTCAGTAGCTTTTTGCATCTTTTTCATAACAATGAAAGATTTACTGCAAACAAGGCAATACTAGCCTGAAACCACAGAATATTCCTGCCCCTTGCTGTATGTTTCATGTTGTAGGTCACATTGGTATGATAATTTTGGCTGAGAAAGTATGGGCTAATTAAGTAATTGTAGAATCTTTCTATATTTTCCCACCATACTGCTGAATCCCAGTACTTTGGATGTCTCAACACTTATCTGTGTTGCAAAATAAAGGGCTATACTTGATCCCTGGCCATGGTGGGGGGATTGGAACTAGGTGATGTTTAAATTCCCTTCCAGCCCAAACCATTTTATGATATCTGAGTTTTCTTTGCTTCAGTGATTATTGTGTCATAGCTGACTTGTCCAGTATGTGCATGACATTTACTTATTCAGTGGATTTGGGAAAGAACTTTTACTGTACAGCACAGAAACACCCTGTCAGTCCTAAACTATGCTTTGACTGTCCTCTTAGAGATGTGAAACTGGAGTGAGTGAGAGAGGGCACCTATTGGCCTCTGGGGGGAAAAAATCTACATACCAGGTGCAGGTAGTAACTTGTTTGGTTTTGACAAATAGATCTGAATTTTATCATGGAGGAGGCCATTGGGAAAGATGGGAAGCTCTGTCTGGGATATTGGATTCTTCTTTTAATAGGTTTGGGTAAATGAAACTAAGTTTAAGAACATAGAAAAGCTCCTGGGAGCTTATTTGCTTTGATTGCTAAACCTTTTGAAGTGTGCTTATTGCTGTAAGGGAGGAAATCTGGAAAAGGTCAAGTATGAATTAGGTGAGAAATACAAAAAGGAACTGCTTGAGATGGTCATTAAATAAGAGAAAAATGAAATTCAGGAGTAAATAGAACAGTATCAGTGTAAAGGTGAAATGTCTCAGCATAAATCAGTAAAGAAAGTGAAACTTTCAACAAGTCTATCCAACATGCATTGATTTTTGTAGAGGCCCAATTCCCATCTGATGAAATCAATGTTCTGCAGGAGCCTCATATCCCAGTCTACAGGTGTCTGTGGGGACCTTGTAAAGACTGAAGGTCAGTCTGTCTGTCTCTGCCTGCATATTTCTAACACAGCCATTACCACCACAGCCAGGCAGTGTGAGAAATGATCAATATTATTATGGCTGGTGTTGAGGATAAAGCCCTGCTACATTAGACTCTGTTGAGTGACTGATACAAAGACACTGGGGGATCATGATCTGGTGTTTTGGTCAAGGAGATAGCAATGGGTGAACCACCAGACAAGCAGGAAACAAAAGCATGGAAGTGGCATCTCTTTGCAGCTGGAACAGTTTTCAGTGTAGCCACAGGTGGCTGGAGACTGGGTCTCCAAAGTATCCAGGTGTTGATCTGAGAAGGAACCTCTTCCTTCTTCATGTCACAGTGCTGGGGAGTCTTGAAGAAACATTTTAGGACCTTTCTGGTGATCTCTTTCTTTGCTGCCTGCTTTGAATGTGGGAAGACTGAGTCTTGCTGGTCATGTGAAGTTATTCACACTCTAAATTAATCCAAACATAAATTGCAGGTTTAATTCTAAGGCTCTCTTATTTGTCCCAGTTTTTAAATAAAGTAGAATCTGAAGCTAATGTGAAGCAGACAATTGCTGTGATGGGGGCTCTAGGAGTGATCAGAGATTAAACCAGGATGGATTCATTAGAAAAACTCCTGCATAGTGTATTACTTGAGCCCTTGCAATATTTGCCTTTTAAACTGTACTTTTTATGGGAGTAATATTAGTATCAATATTAATACTGCTGATATAAGCAAAAATAACAATATAATCAAAAACATAAATGTTGGCCTGCACGATAAAATTTTCAGAGGAGAGTGTCAGAAAGCTAACAAAAATCTGCAAGGACTGATTTCATCTTTGAATTTTAGGCTGATGTCATTGTTCTACTCAGTCTGTTAGTGTTACTTACTTGCACTCCTTTTTTTAAATCTGTTTCTACCTAGTGGCAGCTGAACACCTCTAATTTCTGTCTGCATGAATGTGCATAGCTGGTTTCAGTACTTAAGGGCTGTTATCTTTAACTTGTTGCCTGTATTTTTAATAGAAGATACAACAACTGCGTGTAAAATGTGCCTTTTTCCTACAGGTTTTCTCTAATTGCCAATAAAATCTGTTGGTCAATTTATTTAATTGTACACTTTCTTGATTGTTATTTGAAAACACTTTAAACAGCCTTAAGAGTTATTTACAGAAGAAAACAGGGATTATCCTTTTTTCTTTCCTTTTCTTTTTTTCTTTTAAAACCCATTTTCTTTGTTTTTTACAGAAGAGATTTATGTTTATACACACCCTGCAGACAGGAGAGGGAAGAAAATTCTGTACAGCTCTGTGGTCCATGATGCCATTCTGGGAGCTTTAAACCAGAGCCTGGATACCTTTGCAACATTTCCAGGGAAAGGTGTGAGAGAAATGGCTTGGGGGACATTCTCTCCAGTGACAGATACTCAGGATCTCAGATAGGAGCATTTTATTCTGCAAAACATGGTGCCAGAAGCAGCAGCTGGTGTAAATCAGCATCACCCCTCTGAAGTGATTAAGGAGATGCCGCTTTGCATCATCAGCTGCGTCTTGACTTGGGTTTTCAAATTAGGATATTATGGATAAACACTGAGTTGTTCTCCTCAATGATGTGGGAAGCACACATTTTGATCCTACTGACCTGCAATCTGTTAGCAGTTTTCAGCAATTACACACTTCATATAAATGATAAATGACTAATATTACAGAATGCCTTCATTTTGCACTCTTTCACCTCTTTGCAGTTACTTTATTGCAGTAAAACTATATTTTGGGTAAATGAATACAAACTTTAAAGAAAAGTGAACAAAGACACAGGAAAGGCATGAATGCACTGCATTCATCTCCTGCAATAGCCTCATAAATGCACCAGGGTGACTCTATCTTCCACTATTTATATCAGTCTGAAAGAGGAGATCCTACCTTATCCAGGCATCTTGTGAGGGTAATTAATTTTTTTCTGCAAATTTCCCTAACCTGATTTGTGGTTTGCATGGAAGTAAATCCCCCTGCACTTTCCATTTTTCACACTTTCTCTTCTCCTTTGCATTCAGTCAGCTGGGTTTTTTTCTTGTCGTAAATGTTGGTCCCAGCATCGCAGCAAATCCTGCCTGGCTCTGGGGCTTTTCATGCTGTGTGGCTTAGGAAGAGAGCACTGCCTACCTGGCCTTCTCACCTCTCTGTCTCTGGTGGGGCATTTCTGCTCAGGAGCCATCGATTCTGGTAATTGCTCCTAGCTGGGAAAACAGCTTAGGCTTCCTTTTCCTGAAACAACACAGTGACAAAGACTCTTGTCTGGGGGCCAAATGTGGCCGTGGGGCTTCCTGAGACAGCTGCCAGCGCAGGTCTTTGCTGATTGCCTCTCTGTGGCAGCATCACGAGAGGAGGCAGCAGGTTCATTGCAGCATGCTCCTAAGGCTGTTATGTTGTTTGCAGTGCTGTAGTTTGCTTCTTTACTGCCATTTTCGTTGCCTCCTATAAAGCTTAATTTAATTGTTCCTTAATTACCTCTTTGGCTTGGTGTATAAATCTCAGATGGAAGCTGTAAGCAGCATACATAAGGCTATGGATGCCACAAAACATTGCTGCTCTCTAATTTTGTGGCCCTGTCTGGGAATACAGTGGGCCAAAACTTTGCTGCTACTGCTGTAAAAATGTTCAGGAATGGGAAGAAGGCCTTGTGCTCATAAAACTTAATATTTAGACAACTTTCTGGAAGGAACAGCAAATGTTTAGTCTGAGTTCTCCAAATAGTTTCTAGTAGAGCATGTATTATTTCACATTACATTGGTGTTTTCTCAAATTACAGGAAGAGAAAAAATCTCTGACCTACTTAACATATGCAGTATTACCTGAAAGCTGTCAGGACCATGGAGGTTTTTATTCACAGACAACTCTTTAAATAAACCACCTAGACTGCTTTGGGAGTGAACCAAAGCACGAACACTTTTTGCTCGAGTTCTTAAGCTAGCTTCTGTTAAAAGCAGTCGCACCAAGCTCCACCTCTTTGCCCACCTTCCCAGCTCCTGAGAAGTCCTGGGATTTAGGGAGGTTATAATGTGATTTCATAGCCTGCAAGGTGCTTTTCTCACCTCCCCCTAAGCCAACTGGGTGTGGGAAGCTCTCACATTCATTTTAGACTTTCAACATGAATCTTTAATGTCTTCGTGTATGTTAATTTAAGTGTTTTTTCTTTCCAAGACGCTCTACTTTTTGGATAGATTTCTATTTGGAAAGTGTATATTATATATAGAACTGAACATAGAGGAATATTGATCCTAAGTGAAGCTGGCCTCAACGACTACTATATAGATCATTGTTTGCAACTAGATTATTTTCTTCTCGTAGTCATTTTTTCAATGCTTTTATGTGGTTTTCCTTTTTTATTCCCCTTGCCTTCCTGTCCACATTTACTCTGTATTTGCCTTACTTTTCTCCATTTGCCTGCTGCTTCCTTCTTCCTACCTCTTGTAGGGAGAGTAGAAAGACATTAGAATTAACCTGTTGACTGAAGCTGTTAAAGCCACGATATTCATAGGAATTCAGAAATGAGCAATATGAACTTCCCAGCTGTTATTGAATCTGCCTCTACAAAAAATAAATACACTTGACCTTTCCTGAGATTTCAAAATTATTTTGTTGAATGCCTCTGTAAAATTCTGTTTATTAGAAGACTGTATAAGAAATTTTTTTGGTCTTCTGTAGGTTTTTTTGGTTGATGGTTTTGTTTTTTGCATATCAGTCCTGTTTGGTTGATGACATAGAGGGAACAAGAGCTCTCCTCTGGTGCTCTCTTTCCAGCTCATGCAACAGGACATTTAATTTTGCTGTGGTCTGAAGGCCAGACTTCCTGGGAGAAGTGAGAAGATTTCATCAATGAACCATATCTTGAAGTTTTATGTGATGCTTGAAATGTATATTAAAATATCCCGGCTTATATTCTATCTCCTTAAATTACTTACAGGAAAAATTTAAAAATAGGATTTACCCTTTCTACTTGTAATCTGGCTTGTGCTTGACATCCATCTACTTTTAGCAAGCAGATCATTTTGTTTCCATTTTCAGACAGGTTTTGGGCAAGTTTCAATGGCACTTTTTGACATACCAGCAAGGTGCTGGAGTAGCAAACCCAAGACAGTGTTTTTCTTAGTTTAAAATGTGTTTTCCCTTGAATTACTTCTTAAAATTGTAAGCATCTTGTATTGTCTCCAAAATTGCTCTTTTACCTTGCCACAAAAAGTTTAATTGGGGCTAAGTTTCAATTGGTGGTGTCTCTTTAGACACCATACTTTGCCTAAGAAAAGATGGGAAGACAGATGTTGTGCTAACCTCTGCTGATTGCTTTCTGATTGCCAGTTTAGTTGTCTGTCTTCAGCCATTTCAGATGGCCATATGGGAAATCAACAGTGATGATCCTTAATAAAGTACCAGAAGCAAAGTGCTTCACTTACACTTATTTTCAGGGGAGGGATCTGAACCCAATTAGAAAATTTATGAAAGTGCCAGAGCATGCTACTCATTTAAAATTGCTGAGGGCTGCAAAGTGAACGGAAAGCTTGACAGAATATTCACACTTGTTGCAGGTCCTGTATGACAATTAACCCCAGAAATGGAGAGGGCCACAAGCTTCCTACAGTTTTTCTTTTCATGTAAAATCTGGGCAGTTGCATGTTATTGTGAAATGGCAGATGAATTAGTGAGAAAGGCTGTGGAAAGTTCAGTTATAAAAAAGTTACTGGAATTTACTCCCACTGAGTGACAGGATAAATCAGGATCTGGTCTGGTATTTCTGATGCTGCATGTTACCTTAGGAATTAGATGTTTCTGCTTAACATTTTCTTTTCTAACAGTGGGAGCCATGATGATTTAAAATTCTTCAAATGGTACCAAAGTGCTTTGCAGCAGGTGTGGGAAAGAAGACAAATTCACTCATTGAGGAGATGATGGTCCTTGGGCTTTTGGCTCGCTCAGGGAGTGTGTTCTTAAGTTAAATGTATAGGCTCCACTTGCAAAACCAGCAGCTTCAGTGGGTTAGAAAGTGAAGTTCTTTATCTGCCCAGTCAGTGCATAGAGGCTGACTCTGTCTCAGTGCTCTTGAAATCTTCTTAAGTGTCTCTGTGCCCTCCTGCTGCAGCTGTGATTTTGTTTGCTACATTTATTTGGCATTCCTTATTTTGTTTCTCTGAAGAAATTAAACAGAATTTGTCAGTGGCCCAGATTCTTGTATTTGGGAAAAGATACTACATCTTTCTCTTCCAAGCCATGTTTTTTGATTTGTCAGTGGTTTGGTGGAGTTGAACATCCTGTTGTACATCATCCCTTAATTAAAAGCAAGTCTTCCACACCACCAATTCCATTTTAAGTCTACAGATTTGTACCATTTAGGTAGGTAGGATAGTAATTAACCTCTGTAGCTGTTGTAAAATCCAGCTTCATTTTATTCTGCTTTCTATCTGATAGTGTTTTTAACAATGCCTGTGCTATGTGGAGCTTTCTGCATGAATGTAGTTATCATCTCAGAGGGGCAAAAAGTCATCTAGTTCATGTCAACTTAAGTATCCTGCATGGTTCCCTGTGGTTAACAGCTGGATGACAAGACATCAAAAGTACATTAGGCAACTTTCTAATTAAATATCTTCATTGCATTTAAAACACATTGGTGGCTGGCACTTCCTTGCTAATAAAAAGAGAGCACACTGCAGTCAGTTTGATGTAGATACTTCATTGCCTCCCTGTGCCAGGCCTCTTGCAGTCTCTTGTCAGAAGAGGATATGAACATAATGCCTTGTAAAAAGTAACACTTAGCTGTGATTTTACAAAGCATTATCCTATTTATTTTAAGTGTCATGTAATTATCAATTAATTTACTACCTATTGTAATACCATGAATCATAGTGAATGTATTTGCATAATAGGTAGTATCACATGAGCTCAATTATAATTCAGTATTAGCTAAATGTACCATGCAAACAAAATGTTTCCTGCGCAGGTAGGCTGGGGTTGATATATAGCCTGTCTTATACCTGGTGTATCACGAATGCTGTCAAGGGAAATTTGTGGGCTGGTTCTCAGAGGGAACTCTTTTGTAGCCTGAGCCTGTCATTCACTGATTCCTTTTTTGTCCTGTCTCCAGCCCCCCCAGTTTAAATGCTCTTCAGCTCTGCCAACTTTGCAGGTGAGAAAAACTTCACAAACCTATTTTTGCTGTTTAGCCGATGTTTTGTGCTCTGCTTGCTGAGGCCATGAGGCAGTGTCTGCCTAAAGACTGAGCTTATTTTTCCTGTGATACTCTTCAGACATTGTTCTGGGTGACTACGTGGAGGAGAAGCCAAACTGGGGACTTGCCTGCGCAGGTTTGCCTCAGTTCTGGGTAGGTTTCTTCAAAAATATTTTTTTCCAGATGTAACTTCTTTTTAAACAAAAAGGCCCCAAAGATTCCACATGGTCTTTCCTGGAACAGGAGTTGGCTCTGTGTTGCTGTGTTCAGGAGTATGACACAAGAATTCCACCAGCTCCTCAGGAGCATAGTTTACTGTGGGTCATGTCTAGATTGGTGTATGTCTACTCCTCACTCCTCCTCAGTACAGTCAGCAGCAGCTCAGAGGCCAGGACTACTCTCCAGACTTACCCCTTTGCCAGGTCAGAGCTGCTTCTCCTACCCCAAATCCTCTGCTGTGTCCTGTTTCTGCCTTTATTGCGTGAAGATTTATGCAGGGAGAGATGAACCACAGAGCATACTTTGCATACAGGATAAGTGGTCCATGCCAGTTATGGTTTAATGTGTTTTGAAGAAATGTGATTTTGCAATGGGAGAGTGCTTAGAATAACTCAAATGTGAGCAATATCTAGTTTCTGAGAAAAATCTTAATGGCTTGTACCTCTCTTTTGGTTCACTTCACTTACAAGTTCAACACATTTTCTGTTGCAGAAGATAGACTTGCTCATGCAGTATCTTGAAAATGATCCCTGTGTGAACTGTTGTGTCTGTAACAGATGTGTATAATCCCACTTTCCACTATTTAAATGTATCCCATTTCCATACAGAATATAAAATGCTTCCTTTCTGGCTAGCACAGTTGATTTTTACTTGTTGCCTGCAAGTTAGGTTAAGGACACTGAAATTGCAGAGGATAAAAAGAGAGTTATTTCCAAAAATACAGTGTAGTTACTGGTACCTCAAGGATTATGTGGTCTGATCTACATTCAGGAGGCAGCTCAGCAATGGCAAAAGGCTAACACAGTTGACAACACTTAATTTGTTTGAACTTATGTCACTGTTGGCTTTCTGATGTGATGGGAGAAATACATCGCAAGAATTGATGAAGTAGTGCCACATTTACACAATTCTACAACTGTCTAGAGTCATTTAGGGCAAGCTTTCCTTCTTGAAATACAAGGTAAAGCTCCTGAATTCCATGTGCACCCTTCCTGGTGTAAAATTAAAGCTATTGCAATTCAGCTTGGCCAGCTGAGAAGCAAATGGGCAGCGGAAAGGGAGCCGTGTCCTTGCTGGAGTTGGGTGAAGTTAGAGCTGTTGCAAGGGAAGGACTAAATGTGTGTCACAAGGGTTCCATGCAGTATTTGTACGACAGACATTCTTGCCAAACATGGAATTGGTCATCCCCTGGACTGGGACAAGCACTGAATATGGTAGGATGGCCTTGTCCATACAAACACCCTGCAATAGAATTACTCTCTAGTGGGAGGAGTTATTCCTGAGTCTGTGCATTCACCAGGCCAGCTTGTCAGGTAACAGCCTCCCCAAAGGAAGTGGCTGTTGGGAATTTGAAAGATAATACTTGTTCTTGGAATATCAACTGGGAATATCAACTTGTGTTTCCATAGTTCTCTTTGACTTGCTGCTAACAGGTGGGAGCTTCTGGGCTTTGTCTCTTAACAGGAAGTTTGCCAGTAAGTATTAGGAGAAAATGAAAAGCTTAAGTACCCATGAATTTCACAGGAGAACATTCCATGGTGTTTAAATTCAGTATATTATTTCAGTTTTCAACATGTATCTTTCAAAATGTGCCTTAAATGTGTTTTTGTTTTGCTCTGGTTTTGCTCCTAATGGCTTTTTATAGGACAGGTGCTTATTCAGGTAGATCACATTTCAGAGGAGCCTACTGTATGGGAATCAAATTCCCATGGGGATTGCACTTGCACAGGAGATATAGTACTAAACATGGTCAGAGGCAGGACAAAAAGCACTATAAAAGCTGTTAGTGTGACATTTTCAGCAATGTGCCCAAACTTATGGTAGTGTTTGTACCAGTTACTGATGATTTTGTGCACTGAGTCATCTGTCACTGGACAATGTGCAGGGATAATCAGCTCATCCTGGACAAGTTATTAGCTGTCTGTGAGGGATGAGGTTGATCCGAGCTCTCTCTTACCAGCTGTCACCTTTCACTGGATTTCCAACAAAAGCAAAAAGTTCAGATCAGTTTACATATCTTCCTATTATTATTATTATTACTACTACAAAACCACTATAGCCTCTAGGAAGGGTAGAGTCCGTGGTATGTTTGAATCCTAACTGCTGTGTATTATGTAAGATCTCCTTCTGATCTAAATTCTGATACAAATCACCTAGTCCCTAAATAAGAGGAAAAAAAAGAACAGACCCCCCCCGCAGGAATCAGACCCAGGGAATTAAAATCTACTTCATATGCCATATGATGCTTGGTGTGATTTTTATGGATCCATTAAAAGTGAAACTGTGCAAAAAGAGCTCCTTGACAACTGTAATTATTTGTTCCCCACCACCCCACCCAATGCCTGATTAATCTTTTTAGGATTCTGTATTGCTGTTAAATGTTTGGAATTAAAGCAAAGAGACAATGGTGTTTCTTTGTTCTATACAGATTTTCCACTTGCTTCTAGACAGTGTATTCCTACTAAGACCATCCTTCTGTAATTTTCTCTGCTGTAATGCAACATTCATAATCATTCTGAAATGGAGACTGAAATGGGATATCTCTCCAAAATAATTTGTATCATTGGCACAGCAACACTTGTATATAAAATTTTAAAGTTTAGAGAGCCTATCAGTGTCTACTCTAATCAAAGCTAGGGAATACCTTCTTATCTCTTCTTCCAGCTTTTATCTTTATAGCACAGACTTTCTCAAGCTCACAGCAGAAGTGCCTGGAAATTTTGGATTAAATAACCATTTTTTTTTCCCCCACAGCTGATTAACCCTGTTTGCATGCTCTGACAGCAAGAGAACTAAAGGCTGTAGTGTGGTGAGATATCAGTGCCAGCTAGGGAGAGGGAGGGCTGCATGAGATGGATTTTTAGTTTCCTGTCTCCATTTGGTTTCCACGTGGTGCCATTTGTAAATGGCAGCAAGAATCAGAGTCTGGAGAAGAAGCTCTTCTTGCCTTTCTGATGTGGGTTCTTATTCTTGGTCCTGTGGCTGCTTACAGACATCTATTGTGTTATGTTGGTTTTAGTCTATGGGTGGCAGTCACTTTCTAAATTTCCAGTGCAGTATTTGCAGGCTTTCCTGCACCAGGCTTTTCAAATTTGCTGTTAGTAACACACATCAACAGGCAATAGATAAAATCAGAGCTAATTACATAATGTGGGCTTTTTAAAAATCTGTCTGCAGCACAAGCAGATGTTAAATGAAAGCTAATAAAGTGTGGCATCGTTTAAACAGGGGTATGCCCCAGGATTTGATACTGGACAAACCCTGCCACACAAAAGGCAATTTCCAGAGAGCCTGTATGCAAGAAAAGAATGAAATAATCAAGCAAGCAATGCCTGATTATTTTATTTGAGCTAAACCTGAGCAGTCACGACAGATCTATGCAAAATCTCATGAGCTTCTTAGAAAATGATCTACCAGGCAAAGGCAACAAGCAGCATCATGAGCAGGCTGCTTAATAGACAAGGTTCACTAGCAAAAGACCTGGCTGTTCCCAAAGGCTTGCATATGTGTTCCATGGAAATCCATTGTTTGACTAAGCAGTGGCTCTTTAGGCATAGAAATAATGGTTGTTGTCTTTCCTTCAAGAAGGGAGAATTTATACTGTGGGCTATTCTGGAAGAACAGCACAGAAGGCATATAAAATAAAATATTCCTTTTTGTTCTTTCTTTTTATTTGCTCCATTAATAAACCTCTGTACTGCTACAAGCTATTTTTAGACTTTTGTTTTCTTTCTCCATGTTTTTCAGCAATGCTAGTGGCAGGCAGATCCCAGTGATTTGGAGCTGCGTCTCTTTTTGAGATAATAAGTAAGTGGGCACTAAATCTCAAAGCTGGCTGTCAGTGAGAAGAGCCAGGGAGAAATAAAAAAGGAAGAAAATCCTAAATTCCTCTAAAATCTACAGGAAAGGCAGATTTGGTGCTGCCCCACAAATAGCAGTAAATGTCATGTTGTGAGTTAGGTACTGTGCAGTGCTGTGCATTTGCTGTCTCAGAAATATTGTGATTCCTCTGGACTTGGGGTTCTTTCTGCTTGTCACTTGATGGAACTGCCACCACTAAATATTTATCTGCCAGACCCTGGCTATCACACAGGGAAGTCACTTGACTGAAACACTTTTGGTTACAATTTGTTTCTGGATTCCTAAGAGATCATATTTTTTAGCTTCTTCCCCCTGAGTCCATACAGATTTTTTTTTTTTTTTTTTTAAGAAAAGGCTGTGAGTTTCATGTAGTTAGATTCTGAGAATTTTTAATGATGTCTCAATTAACCAAAGACTCAAAGTAAGCTCTCAGGATATGTTATCATAGAAAACTGGAGATTCCAATCAGAAGTGGAATCCAGATCATGTTACACTGACTGACAGTCATGTCAGTTGCTTCTAAAATGGTTGAGGAATTTCATAGATAACTTAGGTTGAATGTGAAAACAGAAGAATTGTGTGCTACACTGAAGCTTAACAGAGCTAAACCATAAACAGCTGGAATGAAGTATTTGTCATAGCTTTACTTTGGTGTGGTGTCTCTAGTTTTGGGACCATTTACTAAGTGATATCTTAAAAATGAGATTTTTTTTCTGTATTCCTAAAATACTATTTTTTGAGACAAATGAAGGAATGGCTTCTGACTTGGTGCCAGGAGCATCACAGGAACGAGTTACCTGAAAAATCTCACCCCAAGCCTCTCTACTGCACTTTTGTATTGCTATGGGCTATTAAATGGCCTCAACTCTGTTTGCTGATCCAGTGATAAAAATGTTCCAAAAATGAAAAAGATAAATAGCTGAAAGTAAATAAAATGAAAAGAAGTTAAAGTTTTGAATAATCACCTTAGTGCTTGTGAACAATGACCAGTGAATATTATTATCATGTTAATAAGAAAAAAATCTTATCTGACTCTTGAACTTCAACTTGCTTTGTGAATATTTTTTTTTTTTTCATTATTCAACTGGCTTTATTTTTCCCTCCAGGAGTGGAAATTAGTGCTTCATCCTTATCATCCTATTCGTTGTGCCTTTTGATAACCATTTCAAGGATTATTAGAACAGTTCATCATTCCTGTGTGCTGGCAAGATCATCTACCCCAACACTGAAGCCCCAGTAAAATCTGGAATTATAACTCATGCAGTGCAGAAGCCTCCAAACATTGGTGCACACTTTGAAAATGCAAAATAATGTGACTTTCAGTTATGGTATTGCAGAACTTTTGCAAACTGGAAAAGAAAAGTAGGCAAAACCTTCCAGAAGTAAATATTAATTACCTTTTCTCTGCTATCACTAGAGCACCCCTTAAAAAGCTCTGCTGAGTAGGAGTTCCCTGGGATGGGAATGTACCTCAAAGGATTTTCAGTCAGCTTAGTAAAATCTTGCCTGGTATTTACAGCCTGCTCGAGTTCATCATCCATCTTGTCTGGAGGGATTTTGCCCCTTTTCTGACATTCATCAGTTATCACCTGAGCTATTCAATCTTGTTGTCATTTGGCCATGGCTCACCCCAGCGTGGCCTTTTTTCCTTCTGTAACTGGATTGCAGAAGGTAAATACAAGATATCTACAGTGACCACAAGTGATGTTTTACAAGGGGACAGAAAACATCAGTGGTATCATAGCACCTTCCTTTGCCTCCCTTTAGCACAGTGTGAGGTGCACTGCAGAAGCCAATATAAAATGAAATAAATATATTTATTGGATACATTTTTTATCATGGTATTTTTAACTGTGGAGTGCTACTACCAGAGATCCTAAAGGCACTGTTGTGTTAACCTTTCTTTGCTGTTTCCCAGTTGGTTGCCTTTCATCACAATCAAGGCATCACACATAATAACTAATCAGATTCAGTGAGCAGACGGGCTGTGAGGATGCATTTTAATCAGAAATAGTGAAGAATTTCTACGTATCTCTCTGTGCTACAGGGTGACATTTTTAAATGCTCAAAGGGCATACAGGTCTCCAGCTACTGGTGAAACTTTGTGAGAATGTGATGTGCAGCTCTGATTTGTGTTCTTTATAGTAGCATAAAAAAGGCTCTTACTGTTATTTATTTATTTCAGATCCAGATTTTCAATTTTCTAATAAGAAAAAATGCTAGTCATTGCCTTTAAAAAAAATATCCCCTCAAGGAGCTGCATCAGCATAGCTGAAGGCACACACCTTCCAGTACTTGTATTTTATTTAAGCAGAGTGTACAGACATCTTTTAAGATCTCATTATTACGTGTGGCTAAATAATTGCAGCTACTTCAATTATATTCCATTTAATTTGGTAATTATGTGGGTTTCGGAAATTGGCTCTACCTCCTATTTTCTTTTCGTGCATGTTGGAATTATTTAATGCTGCAAATGTCTGTTGAGAGAACCTGAGAGTATTGAGAAAGCTCAAAACCTCTAAAAATCCAGCTTGATATTTTCATGATTTTTTTGTGTAAAAGATGTTTTCTGCTTATTCATTTGAGCATGAACGTTGGAGAAGGCTGACAGCCATGCTCCCTCATGCTCCTGAAGAAATGTGTGAGTCTGAAAAAGATGTGATATGCTACCTCAGGTGAAACAAAACTAGTTCTTTTTATAAAGATTATACTTGATAAATAAAGTTCTGCACCCTGAACTTGACTCAGTATTTAGAAAACCAGGATTTGGAGCAGAGGATATTTCTGATGTGCTCAGACAAGTCAGTTTGCTGAGGAGCTGAGTAGCAGTGGTTGGTACTTTTTAGTCTTAAGATTATGTTGTTTTAGACTCTGAGCAAAGGCAAACATCTTTCCTCACAGATGGGCCAAGAGGACTCAAGGAGTTGGGTAAAATCCTGTGTAACTCCATAGGTCTGGAAATAAGAAGCTACCAAGGCACGTAATCACATCTGAAAATGTCACTGTGGATGCTCAGGTAATTGCATCTTGGCTTTCTCACTTTTCCCCTCATCTCTTCCAGTTAAACCTCACCATTCCTAGAGCTTTCTAATCTACAATAGAAGTGTACATTTGAAGTCTGAGGGATCTAGTTTGCCTTGCGTGTGGATATAATGCCAAAAATCTCTAAAACCATACTATTTTTTCTCCTTCTGCATCCTATGATCAAAATTGATCAGAAAAACAACATTCTATTCAAACCTGTTGTGTACTGGGGAGACATTTCAGTTTCTTAGAATATCAGATCTCTGAAATAAACCAAAATAAATGAAAATTATTAAATCTTGATGGGTTTTTCCCCTTTTTGAATACCGCAAGTTAACTCAGGAATAAATCTTTCTGTCTCCCACATTTCCTCCTCTTGTACTGTGCAAGTAAAATAGTCTAGTTGTTTTAAACCCATGAACTCAATGCATGAATAATGCTTAAAACAGGAGCTCAAAGATTGAAGTATTTCAGTATTGTAACATCACGTAATGTTCATGACAACATGAAGGACGTATCTCCCAGTCAGAAACAAGCGAACAGAAGTGGGGTTAGATGATGGCTTGTTGACTGGTGACAGGAGCAGAGGATGGATGACAGTAGGTGAAACTTCATCTTCCTACGTGGAACCTATGGCAGGCTGGAGATTGGCTACAAAGAGTGCCTCAGAGGGATTTCTTTCAAAACACAGCTGTTACCTGACACTGCTTGACAATCCAAGGCAAAACACTTGGTTATGGAGTGCTTTCTCTTCTTGTACGACAGAAGTTCTTCTTGTCTTGGTTCCAGCCAGGGAGGGGTTAATTTTTGCAGTGGCAGAGGGGAGCATGGCTGTGTTTTAGAGGTTATTCAACACCATCTTATATCTTTGCCAGAGGTGGTGGAGAAGGGATTCTCTGTCTCTGGGTGAAATGGTGAGATGGGTGTCATCAGATTCCAGTGAACTTGGTCAACAAAGCAGCAGCCAGCAAGGAGGAAACACAGCTTTCCTAGACTCTGTGGGTGTTGGGAGGATGCATATCCCAGAGTACAGCCAGATTGTAAGCCCTCTCTGTCTTGTGACATGGAAGAAGAATCATTCCAGGTGGGGCCCAGGACCACACCAAGTTTTTGAATAAATCAAAGGTTGCCAACACAGTAGTCCTTGGGCTAGTCAGGGCAGGATAGAATGTAAAAAAAGTGCTCTGCTGCTGGGGAGAATGGTCCTTCCTGGAGTCTCTGGCAAAAGGTACCTGGAGAGACTTGAGGGCAACCCCTGGGATTGTGGAGTTGGGGATACAAAGAATCTGAGGCCTGTTACACCCCAGCTGAAAAGAGAGACACTGGAAGCAGGGTTTGAGCTGCTTCAGAAGTGATTGGTTTGATACAGTGTGTGCATCCTATTCCCTATCATGCACCAGCCTCTGGGAAAGCTGAACGGTGCAGGGGCCTCTTAAAAACCACATTGAAAGCAGTGGGGGGCAGAACCTTCAAATATTGGGATCTACATTTAGCAAAGGCCCCCTGGTTAGTCAACATCAGAGGCTTTACCAATTGAATGTGCTTAGCTGATTTTCCGATGAAAAGGAAAAAGCTGAATATACTGGATTGCTTTCAGAGGGATATGAAAACATTCTTAGACTTATCAGGCTAAGAGAAATGATGGCTTAAAGAAGTGCAACAACTCAACCATTTACTCATGAATCAATTGTTTTAATGATATTGGAACCTTTAATACATAGTACTTCTATACTTACATTTTTCTGTACACTGTTGTAACCATATATCATTTTCACTACAAAATGGAAACTGCTAAAGATATTTAAGTCATCTAAAAATTGAAGTTCAGTTGCTGTAAATCAAACTTTCTGCTGATTTTAACAGAGTTTAAGATAAGAAAAAGTCAATATACCTCTAAATCATTTACATAAATCAGTAATTTGAATAATGAAGGATATGCTTCGAAACAGAAATGTTTGATTTCTTTGAGGATGTTTACTTTTTAATTTTATTAGTGCTAAGCAGGGCAACTAGGCAATAGGAAAATAGAGTATATTACTGTGGTTTTGTTTCATCCAGAAAAAAAATTATTGATGTGCATTGTAAGTACTTCTAAATGCTGTGATTTTTAGAAATTGTTTTATTTTTGTTAAGATGGTGTTACAAGGGGACTCTGATCAAAACTGTGCAAAACCTGCTTTATTTTTTTCACTGGCTTTGGTCCATGTTGATTTAAATTCTGTGATCTCACACAATCTTAAGTTATGCATTGAGATTCTAACTCAGCAATTCAAAGGACAATTATGTTTATGTTTGGGTTTTGCCACAAGCAATAAATTAGACTGAGCAAAACTCACTTAAACTCTTGAGAAACCTGTTTGTTGTTATGGATTCCTAAAAAATAATTCATGCAACTCTGATTGCAGACACTAAGGATTATAATCTAGATTTTCATATTGAAATGAGTATTTTTCTTAAAAATATGCACAAATCTGAAAGGTCAAGGGAACACAATGATAATTCAATCTGAACTCTTGTCTGTTAGAGGTTATAGAATACAGAGGTTGTTAATTCAAATGCAGAGACTTGATTGGTTTTGTGCAAGTGTTTTATGGTTTGAGTTTCACAGCCTAGAAACTGAAGGAAACTGGAGTTCTGAGTGTCCTCAGTAGCTATTCATTTTTTTCAGAGGCCAACAGTATTGTGCCCCAAGTGAGTTGGATTCCATGTTGGGAAGGTGAAACAAGAAAATATAGCGAGCAGGTTTTGGCAAAGTGCGTTAACACAGCGAAATGGAAAACCAGCTTTCCCCAGGAGTCAGCAATGGCTGTGAGGGGCTGCTGTTATTTTGTGTTGTCCAGTGATGGTGTGATAAACTTGGTGTGATGCATATCTGAGGACTTTGATATTTCCATGCTGCTTTGCCAGATGATAAAGTCATATTTATTTTCTTTAGAATGCTCTGGATATTCATTTTATTTATTTGTTGGGGTACATATTTCCCACCCCACCAGGCAACTCTGTTCTGCAGTCCTGCATAACTCTTACCTGGCACTGTCTAGCTCCACTGAAGTGCTATTGTTTGAGGACAGCAAGTGAGAGGAAATCATGTTTCCATCTAGCTCTCCCTGTCACTGGACTGTATCATGTTGCCAGTGCCACTTTTCCACTGGGGCAAATGAACAGTGTTTCAGACACTCACTATGATTGTGTGCACTTGCTTCAAAAAGCAATAGCAAACAGTGATCCAAAAATTAAGTAAAAACCTCTGGTATGGCTCAGGATTTTTTTCTACTTTAAATATACTTATTTATTTCCTACGCAAATTTTTTGAGTTCTAGGAATTGTTTGTGCTTACCTGCTTTTTCCTTAGTTTTCATTCCTTCAAGGAGCCCTTTTAAATGAGGTACTGCTTGCAGATGCATTTCTTAATTAATTGTGAATGCGTAGTGTGGTGACAGATGTGGAGGATGTTGCCTTTATCCTGATCACATTAAAATGAGTTGTGTTGAATATTCTGTGCTTGGGGAAATTGCTTAATCCTATTACTTCTTGGAGAAGATTGAGTACCTCCTAATGTGAAATACGAAACCTCAGAGCCACACAGTGCAAATGCTGCAGCACAAAACGTATAGGATTTCTTCTAATGTGAGTCAACAATGATTTCTAGGCTTGTTTATCACATAAATGTTATCTAGGAAATTATTGGACAGTTGCTATGGAAACAAAGACCTAGTAGTAGAAGGATTTTTTACCATAAGTAGTTAAGACATTGCTCAGATCCCAATCCCTGCTGCAAACAATCAGCTCCTAAAGATGGAGGTGACAGATAACAAAACACCTATTTTTACTGATAACCGAATAATTTAGAAATATTTATCAGCTGGCCTTTGCTTTTCTGGAAAATACATAGATATATGAAATAAAGTGCAAAGATGTGAAAATGCCAAGAGAAAAATATTCTTTTATCTTGTCTCATATGGTTCAAAAAGATAATACAGATGTTGGTATCTGGTGGAACACAATGAGTAAGACAAGCCTGAACAGGCTTCTCTTGCCACTCTGTAGTGTTTCGTAAAAGAAAAGGGCAGTATATTCCAGCTGCAGGGAATATTAATTGCTGATTGTTGAGCTGACTAAAAAGAAAACAGGCATTTGGTAATGGTGTCTTCCTTCTGATGGAAGTTATAGTGGAAATATTGCACAAGGAGGAATACGTCCTCTTCATGAGGGATGAAAAGATGAGCCATGGTTGGATTGTTCCAGATTGCCTTCCTTGTGGATCAGCAAAAGTAGTGTCTCCACTTTCTCTATTTATCCAGTGAAGAATGGCAGGGTATTGTATTGTAAAAGCTCCAATTTGCTTTTAAGTTTCAGTGTCCTCAGTGCTTATAATCTTCTAAGGGGTTTCATAATATTTTGTTTTTTACCCATCCCCTGACTTGGGCAGTTAACTGAATCTCTCAACTGTCATTTTGGAAGTTCTAGTCCTTGAATTTGCAGAGAAAACCCTAGAAGATGTGAATGCTAAAAGCAAAACCAATTAGCAATTACAGACATGCATGAGGGAGAAGAGTCCCATGGCAGCAGCACAGCTGAAATGAGAAGTCATATTCCAAAAATGAGCTCTGCTATGGCACCTGACACCAGCTGAAGGGATTTCCCAGTGACCTGAGCATATGGAAAAACGTGCAAGAAACACAGCTGGGCAGGGAGTTTGTCATCACCTTTATGATGTACACAAAAAGAACAAAAAGGTGACATTCATTGTGTGATTTTTTTTTCCCCTTAGCAGCTATGGGTAGCAACAGAACAGAAAATGAAAAGGCTATTGATCTAAAAGCAAACAGGGTGGCTGTTTATTTTAAGTTAAATGATCATGCATGGTCTAATATATTGCCACAAATTGTATTCTAGCACTAAAAGAAAAGCCACAGGCGCTGGAGGATTAAAAGACTAAAGCAGATTTATAGACCTGAATTTCTATGTACTGAACACATATGTTGAATATGTGGAAAGGCAAAATGACTCAACTTGT
>VZRX01018094.1:0-60124 GCA_013398075.1 Notiomystis cincta | reverse complement strand
ATGCCAGGTATAGCTATAGAAAATTTCTAATATATATATATCTATGTATAGATATATATATTTTGGAATGAGCATAGCAGTAGGATTCTGGCTTTTTGTGTGTGTGTTTTCAGCACCTCTTTTGGAGAAACTGTTTCCTCCTGCTGCTGTTTGGCTCATGTTCAACACCTGAGGTGTAACACATTTCTGATGGTATAGAGGGCTCTAGGTTTACATAGACGAATATTTTATCCAGGGAAAACCAATAGAAGAATGCCCAAAGGCAACCAGACGTTTTGGCAAGGATGAGAATAGTGTCTCCAGCTGAGTAGATATGTACATTTTGGATAACAGAGGTAAGCTACAGGAGAGAAATTAATTCAGCAACATGTGTAGGTAGGTCTTCACTAACACACCTGATTTGTAGCCAATGAAAAATATGCAGATTCCATCTTTTGAATGATGTGGAGGGAATTTGAGACAATTTGAGATGTTAGCTCTGAGGGTGAAATTCATGACCTCTGGCATGCTGAGACAGAAGTTTTGAGATTAACTGTTGGCAATACTAGAGAGCTTTTCATTTCTGAAAGAGAGCTTTTCTTTTTCTGGGACTAAGAGATGTGTTTGCTGCCTTCAGGTATGCATAATGTAAAACTGGAATGTTGCAGCCACCACAGGCATCTGAGAGAGATAACAGGGTTTTTTTTTTTAGCTGAATGTAAAGTCAATGATGGCTGTGAGACAGTGAGAGCAGCAGGGGACGGAACAGGGAGATGGGGGTTAAAATCACCTATATATTACCTACTATTGGGAAACTGTCTTCACCATCCCCTTACATTTCCCTGGAGATCATCCATCAGCATTCCTGTTGAAGCTGGACATCAGATTGACAAATACTGACCCAGAAATCCCAGGGGGCTAAAGGAGTCACTAGCATGACCGTAACGTGTAGGAGTAAGGCATGCAGGTTGAGGAGGAGAGACCTGGGCTTTGAGTCTCTGCTCCTGAGGGTGCTGGTGTGGTAGTCACTGGATAAACAATGCAAAGCAGCTTTCTCTGGTAACATCTGTGAGTGACAGAGGCTGTAATTTCTGTGGGTTTTGTTGAATTCAGTGATTCAGTGTGCTCCAAGTACAGTTTTCTGCCTGATGCATTTGGGGTGTGGCTTGGCTCAGGTTACCTGCTTTGCAAGTTCTGGACTGCACTGGGCTGAACATCAGCACCTGGAGAACAAGGTGTGTTATACAAAGATGAGGGTATCTCTGAGTGTAGTCAAGATCAGATCTTTGAATGTGTAGGGTTTTGCCATGCAGTGTAAAAACCTACAGCTATCATGTAACCTCGTGCATGTGATGGAAATTTGAGATACAGGCAGGCAACTTCCTGCCAGTTTGGCATCTGAAATGTTTCAATAATACTTTCAAGTTGTGCAGGACACAACTGCTTAAACAATTAAAGCTCTGTGGAAAGATTAATGTCATGGGGGGAGGGAGTGCCTTGGTGGAGTTTTGAGAAAATTCTCTGGCGAAGGGAGCAGACTGTAAACTTTGTCTATTAAGTACTGTACCAACTATTGAGCAATTGGGTAAGGATGCAGTAAAGAAGGAAAGAATCACTTCCAGTCTATATTCTAATATATGAAGATATTTTTAATAATGTAGGCAGTACTGCTTTTTATTTTAAGGTGCAAATTAGGATATAACACTAATGAACCACTACTAATTTAGAGGAAACTGCAAAACCAGAGCTGATTTAGTGGTGTAGTAGTGTAATATTGGAAGTGAGTTACTTATATTTCCTGTTTGATTGATTTCTGCAAACATTTCATTCTTCCTGAGAATTTTTAATTTATATTTTATTTTGAGTGTAGTGAATTCCTTTCTTCCTGTTTTTGAATAAACACCAGAATAGATCCAGAGAGACATCTTTTAATAAAAAAAATGTATTCTGTATATCATATAAGTCATGTCAAATCTATTAGAAGAGTAGCAAAATTGTGTGTGATTTTGGATATTGTCCTAGGAGTGACTGGCTGTGTGGTATTTAATTGCCCTGTGGTGTTGAACCATGACATATCCACACATACTTGCATTTGTATTTGCCTGTTAGAGGTAAATATAGGCAAAAGTGTCTTTCAGAGCAACTTGGGAAGTTCAAAGAACACCTTCTTTTGGACTATAATGCCACTAACATGCCTCCAATACATAACTCACTTTTGGAAGCCATTCTTCTTAGTTATTGTTGTGTGCATGATCATTTTTCTCTTGATCAAATTCTGCTTAAGCAGTTGAAAACCTGCCCCTCCTTAATTTCCTGTCTAAAACTGAGGCTTCATATCTCCTTATGTAATAGCTAATGGCATTATAAATTACCTTGAGCAAGGCAGAGCAGTATGAAAAAAGAAGAGAGAGTGCTGTTGTTTTCTGCCTAAAGGTCAGCAGCTTCACTGAGCCTGGTATGGAGGAAGTGGAGCTCAGAATACAGAGTTTCAGGGAAGAAAATGGATTTTAAATCTTTCCTTGTGTGGAGTCGATTTTAATGTGCAGATAACCACCAGTGACTGTATTGTGTTCATGACTTCAGTCTTAAAATTCTTTTTGCCCATAAGAGATGGAGTTTATCTGTAAAACACCTAATCCTTTGAACCAAGCATGTCAGTAAGTGTGCTGCTGTAGATATGTGCCTAGGGAAAAACTTATCTGTGATTTAAGTCTTTGTTTATCTTGTTTAGTGTTTGTGTATTTGAGCAAAAGAAAACAATAAAAATCTAGCAACCCTCTAATTTCTCCCCTTATGCTTCTTTCTCATTCATTAATTTCCTTTCCTCCACCTCAGTCCTAACAATGGGTTGAAATGCATTCACTTTTGTGTTTTATACTAAGGTTTTTTGCAGTCAGGCTTTGAATCTTTCAGAGTGGAAAGATGGTAGTAATGCTGGCAAATTGTATTTTCTTTTATTCTGCCAGGCAGATGCTCAAAAATTAGGAAATGGTGCACAGAAATGAAGATCAACCAGTAATCTTATCAGACTTGTTAAAATGAGGTTTCCAAGCTGTGGAGTTTAGAAGTCGAGAACACTCTTGGTTTTATTACAAATCAATCTATCAATAAGGGTGGAAGTCATTAAGCATGAGAATGCCTCTTTCTGATGACCTTTGACAATCAGCTGAAAGGTAGAGAGAAGGAGAAAGCAGAGACATACATGTGGAAGTCTCAGAGACATTGCATTTCTAGAAGTTTTATAAGAATGAGCAGCTGGAAAGAGGAGAGCCTACTACTGCCTTCACTGAAGAAAGGTTCCTGTGAGAATTCAGTCCTTATTAAACACCAGAAGATCTACACATGGGAAAGCCACGGGAGACACAAATTAGTAGGAATTTGGTCTTCATTACTTTTATTGGTCATGAAACTACTTCTCAGTGTTTAGCAGGTTCTTGAGCAGACTTGTGTCTAAATAACCCTATCTGCTCCTTCTGCTTGAAGGAGGGGAAAAAATAACAAACCCTGCAAGAATTAGAGGGTGAAAATATGCATTTCATATGTCAGTAGCAATGCCTACCTTACTTTTTTTGGTCAGCTTGTGTGATGATTAGATTTTTTGAGTGTGGTGGTTTGCCTGTAAAATAAAACATTTGTTTTTAGAAACTGAGGGGCTGAAACTGTTTTCCAGCCTTCTTTAACTTGAATCTGATTTACCCAAACCCATAATTATTGTGATCTAAGATTTGCACACTTAACCACTTCAAGATAATATTAAAATAGCTTAGATGACTGTGTGCCAGACTTATGTACTTATTCAGCTGAGTTCCAGTCAGCTCAATTCTGCATATTAAATTTTAGAGATAAATTCAATTTTGGCAAGCATGAAGGTCTGGGCCTTTGTGCAAACGACAGTTAAAGGTCAATACCACCAAAACATAACAAACAGAAGTCTTAGAATATAAATTGGGTCTGTCAGATGTGCTTCCACTTGATCTAGACTGTAGGCTCCCTAAGTGCAAAATGGAAGGAAAACTATATGGATTGGTTTGAGTAAAACATTGCAAGTACCCCGTAAATCAGAGTGAGCTGATCACTGGTATTTTTCTCCAAGCTTCTTTTTCTTTTAACTAGCAGCTAGTTCTACATTTTTTTGTATAATGGAGAGATGAAGACATTTAGTCTAACATGAATTAGGACTTTTGTGCTGTTACCTTCTTGTAACACAGCAGCAAGGAATTTGCAGCTAAGGTTTGGGTTAAATTCAATTCACGTAGTTTCCCACTGTATGTGTATCAGGGTAAATCTTTCCCTTAAATTGGTGTTAGAAAGAGCAGCATGCTGGAAGAGATTAATCTCAGTCTTTCTGGTCTGGGATTCTGGAGGGGTGATAAACACCTGACAAGGAAGGCTTGTTCCCTGAAGGGTGTGACCTATACTGAATGCATCCTCTGACACAGCACAGGCACGGGAGAGCTCAAGTTGCCACCCCATGCCCTGGCACAGAGCTATGTCAGCACATGGATACTTGGGCAGTTCTCCAAGTGCTCCCTGTGGCAATAGCACTGGGCATTTCCCTGCTTTGTGCATTTTTCAGTGTAGCCTATGAAGGCAGGAGAGGAAAAAAGTGGTTTACACAATTTTTCTTAGCTCATCTGCAAAACCCGTGATCTCTGGGGGTGTGATAATTGCTTGAGGTGCTACTTTCTCTAAAGATGACCGTGTCTGCAAGGTTCATTAAAAACTACTGTTTGGTTTAAATCTCTTCAGGTTCTTCTTTCTAGGTTACACTTATAATTTTTACATTTGGAATAAAGCAGTAGACCATGAGTTTAATGCTGGAGTCCCCTTCTCCTGTATTACAGCAAAGCTGCTCTTGTAGACAGCAGGTGGGGATAAGCTGGATGCTAAATGCTTGACCAATCACCTGAGGAATTCATAGACTGCTGGGGAAACCAGTGTGATATTAAAGAAAATTTTCTTGAATAAATTGCACTGGAAAGGAATGCTTAATATTTGACGAGTGTTGGAAGGAATATGGGTGCTCAATCTAATGGTGGCTTCTGTCACATGTGTTGAAGTCTTCATATTTTCTGAAATTAAAAAAATTCTGGTTTACAACTCTAATCTAGAAAATAGAAAGGAACATCTATTTTAGGGACAGTTTGTCTTTTGATCATTTCCACTGACATGTGGTGCATGTCTGTACCCAAAGATCATGCATTATTGATTATCTGCAAATTAATAATGAGAGACTTGGAGACATCCCATGGAAGACAGCTGGTGACGCATCCAGTACAGGAAGGTCAGATTTGTGCTCAAGAATTCCCCACCATAAACAGAGCAGAGTATTAGACCTTCAAGAGGAAAGTGATGTTTCAACATGTGAGTTTAGTTAATTTTCCTGGCAGGATTTTCAACAGAAAATTTTCAGAAAAAAATTATTTAGCTGGCAAACCATGATGTACATGTGTATTCCCACATTGTTGGATTAAGATGGTTATTTTTGTTCACCTCAGAGAAAGCTCTGTTGCTGATGCTGTGGGGGTTGTGTGGGGTAGCAGAGCTCTCAGAGGTACCGGCACAGCCATTCTGCTGCTGGCCTGTTTGCTTGTGAACTAATATTTTAGTCCTGGTTTTTTGAGCTTGCAGCTGGGACACTTTGGCTTATCTGTAAGAGGAGAGCACAGGCAGTGGCAGCACCAAATGCTCTGTCCTGCAGCTCTATTCTCCAGTGATCACTTCTAGGAGCCACCAGAGTCATCCCCATCCTCATTTCTCTGCTGAGGCAAAATTGTTCACAAGAAGGTAGCATTTTGTGTCTCCAAAGAACGTGACTTGGGGTCAGCAGCTCATTTCAGATCATCCTGTAAATGGTTCTCAAGTGGAATTCAAGCATATTGTCTGTACAGCCAATGCCAGTATTTTCTCTGGACACAGAAATTATGGGAATAGGTGGTTGTTTACTGTGCTGGGGTTTGCTGGGCTTTAGATGTACCCATTTTGTTGGGTGTGGGAGAACTTCCAGTCTCATTACGGTCAAAATAAGCAATTCAAGCAGTTACAGTTACTCCTGACAGAAGTGGGTCACAGTGGGATCTTCTGGGCGGCTCAGTCACTCTGGAGGGACTGAAGACTTCCACTCCTCTTCCCCTGCAACAGAGGGCAGGAGAACAAGCAGGAGGAGCGAGAGGGTATCTCTGGTAGCCATGGCCAGGAGAGAGCTCGAGCCTGCTGCCTCAGATGTGACATGTTCAGGATTTTGTTGGGTGCTTTCACATATTTCAACCACTTTTTTCATTCTTTAAGGCATTTCGAAAGGGTTTTGAATGCTGCTCTTTTGCCCAATCATGTCTTAGGTTTCAGAGAGTACTTGAAACACCAGTGGATAACATACATCCATGTGTAAAGATAGTGTAAGGGTTTAATATGTCCACAATGTATTCTAACTGACTATTTTATAGCCATCTCTCAATTAACTGGAGTGTGAAGAATAAAGAATTGTGCCATTTATTTCCAGTTGATGGGGAGAAGGTTGCTCTGATATTACCTACTGCTTTTTTATTTGCACGCTTGAGATTAGCACTGTTCTCAGGAGAACAGCTTCAGGCAGCGGTTTGTACTATGAGCTCTTCTTAATGGCTGCTCTTCTCCTACAGTGCTGGTAATCTGATTTTAGAAAACCTTACTGAATTTCAAAGCCTGTCATGTGAAACACACAGCATGACATTAAAAATAAACAGGATGGCTGGAGCCAGAAAGAAAAGTGTGTTTCTGACATTCTTGTCTTTCCTAGGTGTTGTAGGTGAAGATATATTTTTATGTATCTCTATATATTATTAGGGAACTAGAGATTATTTAAAGGACTGACAAATTTTCAACTTAAAAATCTGTCTCCACTAAATTTATACCATCACTGTGTAGTTCTGCATGTAACTGCTTGTCTTTGCCCCTTTGATGGTCAAGCTGCACATGCGCTATACAGTTTGTCGGGGCCGACACTTGCAAAATTCTTATGTGTTGCTGTTGGTTATGCCTTTTTTTAGTATGCTTGTGTTTGGGTTCAGTAGAAAGTAATATTAATTATATCCTGCTATGAACACTTAACATTTCTAGTTAATTTAGGCATCCTGGGCTGCATCAGAAGGAGTGTGGGCAGCAGGGGTAGGAGGGGATTCTGCCCTTCTCTGCTCTGCTGGGGCCCCACCTGTAGTGCTGCATCCAGCTCTGGGCTTCCCTGCACAGGAAGAACATGGAGCTGCTGGAGTCCAGAGGAGGGGATACTAAGTGGATTAGAGAGATGGAGCACCCCTGTAATGAGGAAAGGCTGAGAGAGTTGGGCTTGTTCAGCCTGGAGAAGAGAAGGGTTCAGAGCCACCTAAGTGTGGCCTTCCAGTACCTGAAGGGAGACTACAGTAAGGATGGAGAGAGACTATTTACAAGGACATGTAGTGACAGGAAAAGGGGAAATGGCTTCAAACTGAAAGACATTATGTTTAGATTACATATTAGGAAGAAATTTTTTACGTCAGGGTTTTGTGGCACTGGAACAGGTTGCCAAGAGAGGCTGTGGATGCTCCATTCAAGGCCAGGTTGGATGGAGCTCTGAGCAACCTGGTCCAGTGGAAGGTGTCCCTGCCCACGTCAGGGAATTTAGCTCTAGGTGAGATCCCTTCCAACCCAGACCATTCTGTGATTCTGTGATTCTTCTTTGACTTAAAATAATTTCCATCTTCAACATTGTTTTCAGAACATAACTCAGAACTGTGCCACTACCAACCAGGACCCTATTGCTTGAGCTGCCTCTCTTTCTTCTCCTTCTTTTGTCTTACCTGCTACCTGGCTGAACATTTTGTGCCAGCTGTATGGATGTGGAAGAAGAAATGTGATGGCATTACGTGGAGTGGGAAAAATATAATACAGCATTTAGCAATCTGTGCCTTGCCCAAGAGCACAAATATCTTCCTGAAATGTCTTAGTGTAAAATAACGTGCCCCTGGCTTTCACATAAGTGATCAGTGTTTGTGTATTGGTGTCTTAGTAGAAAACACTCAGAATGTTTTCCATTTTTGTCATCAATATTTCACACAAGCCTTGATGGAGTGGTGATTTTTGGGAAGGGTCAGAGTGAAGGACAAAAGTGACCCTTAGTTCAGATGAAGCTGACTCTGGGGTAAACACTGGACAAGAACTGATGGCTCTGAACAATTGCGTATGTGTGTGTATGTGGCAAACAGATGTATCCTCCACTCCCCAAAATTTTCATCTTACTGAACTCTTAAAATTTTAGTGTATATTTTATTTTTTTTTATTAGAGTATTATACACTTTAGTTGAACAAAATATTTATATTTTCTGTACAAAAATGGGTCTTGCGGAAGTTGCGACTTTTTCTTTATAAAATAATTTTGATGTTTTTAAAAGATCATAAAATCAAAAAAACTCACTTTTGATCCACACTGGTTTATCGGTATTCCAAAATACAAATCCAGACATTAGCATAGTACTGTGTTATCCCCAGACACTTCACTCTGCTTCAAAGGAAGAAAACAAATAGAGAAGCTTGTTATATTTTAATAAAGTCATTTGTTGGAGTAGGTCTTAAGGGGCTAGTAGTAAAGAAAAGAAAATTATAATTTGCAAAATTATTATTTCTGTTATTTTAATAGTAAGGGAAAATGAAAATGAAGGCAATCATGTTTAGGAAGAATGGTATTACCCTTGATTGTGCAACAGCGTGCAGGGGCTGTTCAAGTGGAAAAGAGAAAAGATTATTCAATGTGGGACAAATACAGTTAGGGCAACGTGATTACAGCTTTATTGAATAATGGGCTGGAGTTTGAATGTTATAATTTCTAAAGTGATTCCTTAAGCAAAGATTTCTTTAGCCAAAAGGAGCAGTACTGCTTAGGAACTGCCCGAGATCAAGTTTGTGAAAATCAGGGTATGTAATACTCACTGGTAGAGAATAACTTAGAGTTATAAAAGAATTGAAAAGGAAAAGGAGATAATTTTTTTCTTCTCCTTTAGGTTCCTTTCCTTATAATGATGGAAAACTTATTTTCCCTACATCCTACCTACGTATGTGTGGGCCTGTGCATACACATAATGAGCATGCTGAGAGATGAACTAATTGATTTAGTTTTAATGGTTTGGCCCATTAAGGCACCTACTGGTTATCCTAGTTCTTCTTTTAGACGTTAATGTTTCTGCAGAAAGAATGACAGAGCAAAATATAAATTGCTGCCTCAGCTTCTCTGCTTCAACAGCCCACTCTGTTGACATGGTGTGTACTGAAAACAATGAAATAAAGATACTGGAGGAATCATGTGCAAAATCTTTCCTTTATAAATCAAAAAACCAGAAAATAAAATAGAAAATGCTCTCAGAAAAGAAAGGTTCTTTCCTTCCTCTTTAAAGTGATAAATATATTCGTCAGTGAATGGAAAAAGAAAGGCAAAATGATTTTAAAATTTCATTGCAATAAAGTAAATTTATTACTTTGGATCCAAATTCAATTATTTTTTGTATTTTCAGCCCTCCAGGAAGGATCTCTAACACTGGCACTCAGATATATGTGACTGACTTTATGTATAACATCTTTTCCATTTACTTCAATACATGGCTCTCCTAGAGAACCCTAGAGAGAAGGAAATTTATATGACTTTCTGGGCTTAGAGTTGAGCCCTAATGTGTAAAGTTCACTTGTATGCTGGTTTTGACTGGGATAAAGTTAATTTTCTTCATAGTAGCCAGTATGGGGGGTGATTTTGGATTTATGCAGGCAACAGTGTTGGTAATTCAGGGATGTTTTGGTTATTTTGAGCAGGGCTAACACAGAGTTGAGGCCTTTTCTACTTCTCATCACAGCCCACCAGCCTTCATTTTTTTTTTTTCTTTTTTTCTTTTGCTATAATCACTGTGAGATTGTCAGAGCTTTTCAAATATTTGTTGATGTTCATAGGCTGGTGTTTATAATTTTGGAAAATATTTTGAGAGCTTGTTTCACAGTTTATCCATCTGGGCTTAAGAATTGTGGCTTAAATGAGGAAAAAATAGATATTGTTATAACTAAAACTGTTTATTAATTAGTGTTTCTGGCCTGCTTGGGCAATGATTCAGAGTTAGGAAAGAATTAATAGCAAATCAAAGGTTTTAAGCACAGGCTTTGAGATATGGCTATCCAAGCAAAGCTTGGATATCCAAGCTCCTCTTGCTGCCAGGGGCAGACCCAGGTTTTACCTAGTGAAAACATGGTCTTTACTGAATCAGACACAGAATGAGCCCCTGGTTCCCTCTTAGCCCACATCAGAAGTGAATCCTGTCACCCTTTCCTGGGCCAGGGCAAAGCTGTATCCTAAACTGGCTGTAAATGAGTGCTGATATTGGTCCTCACCATGCCACCACCTATGCTAAAGTAAAATCTACTATTTCAAATTCAGTCTTATCAAGAATAAACCCAGGGAACCTATTTTAAAAAGAAAGAATAATTTTCTGCCGTAACTGTTGGATTTTGGAGTGGCTAGTAAGCCTGACAAAACGCTGCTGATAATGTGTACAGTTCCTTTATAATAGTGCAGACATCACTTGCCCATTTCTTCCTTCCCCCATCCATGCAGCTTTTTCTGGAAAAAGCAGGAAAAGCAGAGTCCTTTACTCACCCCTGGTTCACTGGGATCTTCGGTATCCAAAAATCTGTTTTGACCTCCAAGGGGCTGTGTAGAGCATACCCTCTGATGGAGGACTGGGAATAATGCACAGTTTTAGTGTTTCTGTGAAGGATTGACCTATCCTTCAACAGAGTTTTGCAGAACCCACTTTCACTGACATTGCATTGGGGGACTTGGCTTAACACTGAACACTGGGAATATACATTTGATGGTTCCCACAAACCCTGCGAGTCCTTTTGCAGAAATAATGGTAAAACTGCTGAAGTGAATAGAAATGTGAGTGCAAACGAAAATTGCTGAACACTGCTGCTTGTGTTCCAGACCCTCTGTATTTTTGGTTGTCACAGGAAAACTCATATATTGCATATAAGAAATGACAGTATAATATTAATTTAAATTCATTTTAGGAGTTAAATTTTTGATTAAAGATTGATCCTTTGTCACTGTCAAGCAATAAATCTGAATAGTGCCATGAGAGGAAAGCATTTGCTCACAAGACCAAGACCTTAGCAGCTGTACACTGCTTTTTAGACGCTGTGTTTATTTACACTAGATGAGTATTTTCCCTGTCATATTTATTGCAGCATGAGTATTTTGATCTGAATAAAAGCAGAACCCTGTTCATCTTCAGGAGAATGAAATAGGCCCTGAGTTGCTATAAACATCTGCAACACCTCCAGTCTTGACAGCTGTCTGCTAAAATTATGAACATGCCCTCACCTCCAGTTTTTAATGGTGGTGGACAGTACATTTCCATCTGTTATTTTCTTTGTGTCCTTTTAATTCTTTTTATACTCTTATGTGGACATACATCCAGATTTATGCTTATTATCCAGCTGTTCTTCCAGGAAAATGCCTTTTCTGGGGCTGGAAATGCTTTTGAAGGGCTCCTGTAGTGGTGTCAGGGTCTCTATGGCCAGATGCCACCATTGTCAGGACACCTGGAACATCCTATGCCCACCACAAAACTAGAAGGGCTTCTCTAATTTATTTTTCACCCTATTTTGCCAATCTCACTGTCTACTTTTCTCTTTTTGAAGTGAAGAAAACACACCTGTTAAACACTGTCCTCAGTCCAACAGACCGGTAGGATGTGGGGATGGGTACAAAGTGAAGAGCAGGATGAGGACAAAATGGTTGCTTCCACCCAAGGGAACCTAGAGACAACAATTAGGTGTCTCATTATGTAATTTGACACTTAGATGCCTTTGTTATATCATCTTGTCAATGGTTTGGGGCAAAGCATTAAAAGCCCAAGGTTTATATGGATTCTTTATGTGAAAAAGGAATCCAAATAGGGGCTAAGCTCTTTTAGGGTTGATGATTTTTTAAAATTGTGATTGAGGGTTTGATCATTTAAGGTTAAATTTAAAATGATTCTACACGTAGAACCAGATCCTGATGTGGTCATTACTATGGCAGAAGGGAAAGTACAACTGCTGATTTCAAGGAAATCAAGGGATAGGAAGCTTTTTTTGGTTCCTTACACTTAAAATAATCCACCCAGAAATAAAACAAAACCACTAAAAACCCACCACAACAAAACACCCTCAGCCCTTCTCCCCTGATTTAATGTGAAGAATTAATCTTTCTTACATAAGTTATGTTTCTAGTGGGGAAGGTAAACCATCCTAAGTCTTTGAGGATTGAATTTGGAATTTTATGGTAAAGAGTATAATTCATTTTTAGCTTAGTTTAATCACTCCTTGAAGTGCTTGTCTTTACAGTCATGTGAAGTATGAAAGAAAAGTGAAGTATAAACAAGAAAAAGTACCTCTTCCATAGATAGGATCATATTTCTGTAAGAGTCCTTTGTTAATTTTCCCTATATTATATGTTTAATACTCATTCTCCCCCTTTTTTGCAGTGCCTGGTATTGTAACCATGAAAAAGGGGAGGAGGTATCTTGTTTAGTTTGAACTAAGTTTTGTTGGCAGGTTATGGTGGCTACCCATTTATTAATGTAACATGAAGGCATACATAACATAAAGAAAACTTTAGAGCTCCCTTTTAACTTTTAACAATTAGTGCTGCCAAACTAAAGAAAATCACTGTCCTTTTTACATGTTGCAGATATTTACATGAGCAATAATATTTACCATTACCACTTCACATCTTGTAAAATAGTTCTTAGATAATACACATTTAGAACCAAAGCCAATAACAAAGCCAGCTCTTACACAAACAAAATAATTAGCATCCATCTCTAGTCCTCTATCTGCTAAAATTATTGAAAGCTACAATATCTAAATCTAAAGCAAACTTCTCAAATAGCTATTAAATCAAACCAAAATAAACCCCATAACTGGCTGATGCAAGCTGCAGGATCTTTTCCAGGTCATCACACAGACAAAGCATCCTATTATCCCTTTCCTTGCATGCCTTCTTAGTCCATCTCTTGTTTTTTTGACCTTTGATCTGCATTGTGGTTCCACTGCTTGCTTTGTCTCTGTCCTGTACAGTAAATCAAGTAATGCAGAAATGGCTGCAGTAATTAACCAGATCTTAAGTAACAGGAACTATTTGGGGCTATCAGGAAGAGTTTCCCTTGTTGATGTGGTGGCTGGAGAGTGATGTGGAGCAGCGTGCCTGTATTTTCCTCTTGGGTTTAGACTTTTCATAATTTTAGATTACTCTCACTGTAAAGGCACCTTCCCAGAGATGCTCAGGTCTGTAGCACTTTGTCAGTCAGACTGGAGACAGGGTAGAAGGGCACAGATCTGAGATCAAAGGCCCTCCTCCTTTTAAGGTTTGAAAAAGTTCAGATCAGTGTTTGAAACTGTGTGCCTGGTTGGCCTGTGCTGTGTAGCTGAGATTGGATTTATCCTGGGGAAAATACCTGAAAACTCAGAAGCTTATCCAGGTTGCTTCTGTGTACAAAGCTGAGCGAGGGATTCCATCAGCACCAGTTTGTCTGTGAAATTCATGGCATCTCACCATCTGGGATGTAGAACTGGAAGACCCTTATCTGAACTTGTCAGTCATTAAAAAAAAGTGTTTTTATTTTGATCTTTAAGTGATGAGAAGTCGAGCAGTGAACCAATGTTTTCATCGTTTTACTCAGTTCATTTCCCTCCCACTTGAAAACAGAGGCATAAACTCTGACAAAAAAAGCTGTAGATTTACTGGGAGCAGAATAAGGGAATGTTAATGTGCAAAATCTTGTAACAAATGTATGGATCAATCGAACAACTGCATTATAGAGGAACGTTTTTCATCACAGGGAACAAACAGGCAAGGACAGGTGGCCTTTTTAATGTAAGCTGATGATTAATGTGATATAGTATGAGCTGTGAAGTGTGCTGATAGCCCGCTAAACCTCCTCCACTTGAGTTCTCATGGGAGTCTTTAGAAATGCATTATCTGTCACACAAAATAAACTGGAGAAAGTTTTAGTCGAGATTACTTTTTCTTTCCTGCTTCACTATTTCTGATTAGACAGGAGTGGCACGCCTGACTCCAGTTCTACCTCAGAGCAAAGTTATCTACTGAAAGAAACTGGGGCAACTCACCATACCTGGAAGAGCCAGTGACATCACCAATTCCATGGAAAGCCAGAAGGAACGTAATTTCCAATCAAAGTGAAAAAAGTTAATCTGCAGGCATTGCATTTAGTTTAGTTCATTCTGATTAGTTGTCCTGTTTTAGTGGGACCACAAGTCTCACCTTGCAATCTTTCATAACTGCAGTTGCATGATCTACCCAGACCTAGAAAAGGGAACTTTATGCATAATTTTGTGGGTTTGTTTTGGTTTGTTTTGTTGTTGTTATTTGGTTGTTTTGTTGGTTATTTGTTAGTTTGTTCATTTATTAAAAAAAGGAAAGGGGAATGCAGATATTCCAAATATAATGTAAATCTGCCCTGGGCTCCCGGGTTTTGCTAAGAATCACAGGAGTACATTTTCCTAACTCATCTTTCTGAGATATTATCTGTCCCAATTCAAACTGACTGGGTGCACAGGTACTCCTGTGAATGGTGATTAATGAAACAAGAAATGCAGTGGATACTTCAGTGACTTTCTCATTTCCTACCTGGAACCACTCAGTGAGAGTTGATGCTGTGGATGTTGTATCAAGTATAAAAAACATCCCCCTCTGTCTAGGTAAATCCTGGCTGGGTGTTTTGTTGCCTGTGTGCCATGCTGTTATGGGCCTAGAGGGTCTCTTGCTTTATGAACATGTTGATTATTTCAAGTCTCTTAATTTAAACCACATGTCTGCAGCTGTTGCTTAAAGGACTATTAATTTTTAAAACATAGAAAATTTCCATATTCACCACTATTTTAGCAAAAAGGAATGAAATGTACATAATCCATGTAGGCTGTTGATTAATTCCCCAGGCAAATATACCTTTTAGCTTTACTATTTCACTCAAATTTTCCTGTTTTGTGCAAAGAAAATACATTGAGCTATGATCCTGACAACTGCTGTTATGAAAACATATTTAATTTTGATATTAAAATTAGTCTTAAAATATTACAGTGCAGCTAGTTGGTCAGAATATGCAGAGAAACATATTTTGTTTTGATACACATGGCTGCCCAAATAAATTACCTATGCATTTGTAATTTTATCTTGGCATTTTTCTTGAGGGACATGGGTGAACACTCTTAGTAGTCTAAATCATATTCTTTTCTGCAAAATATTACTGAAAATGAGGTTGTTGATTCCTTAAATAACAATAGCAGAAGGAGTAAATAGAACCAATTAATCTTTATGAGTAGATCGATTTATCATAGTTATCTGTAGATAGATTTATCATGGTTATCTGCTCATACTGCATTCATATCAACCTCTGGAAAGAAATTTAGGGGGGAGCCAGTGCTCAGCTGACTTCCAGTTTGTCTGATGCATCTTAGCAGGTGTTGACACCTTCATGCCTTCAAAGATACTGAAAGAAAAGAGGAGTGGGGAAGGGTTTATATCATGGTTGCTCAAGCTTGAGGACACATGTAAGACTTGGCTTCACAAGAATCTCTGCCAAGAGGCTGAGGAACAGCTGAAGGACAGGAGCTAAGTGTCCTGCAGATTTGGGCTATTCTTCTAAGGAAGGGAGGCTTCATTAACTTGAGGCTTGTGGAACCTGCTCTGGCTTGGACCTGGTTTAGGCAAGTTCTTGGGGGACTTGTTTTTGGAGCAGCTGGGCTTGCACAGTGACATGTATTTGTCAGGTGCTCCTGAGCATGTGATTATCAAAATGGGTCTTTTGATTTCACTGTGGAGCATCCAATGAAAATTAAACTTTATTTAATAACACCTGTCTGTGTTCTGGCAAATTGGCTTAGCCAGTTGAAACAGCAGCATGGGTTGAAGTTGGTAGAACCTGTATTTAACTGTGAGCCAAGGCCACTAAAATGCTGAGGGTTTTTTTTTTTAATATATACTGGAAGTGAGGCTAAGATGTTGGGAAGCAATCGAGGAGAGAATCCACATGAATCCCTTTTTTACACTATTTTTAAGGCACACCTTTTGGAGTTGAGTCCAGGAGTTCATGCCAGTGATACCAAAGGCTGCAGGTATAGGAATTCATGCTGTTCACCCAGGGCATAAGTCAAAATGACAAGTGGTTCAAGTCTTAGCTGAGATATTCTGCTCATTACAGTGAAGAACACCCTGTAACCAGAACCTTATCTATCTTAGTATGTGGCAGAAAGAGCTGGTAAAATAAGTTTTGTTGAAAATACTTTATTTGGCAAGTAGTAATAATTATCAAAAACACCCTATCATGTTCATATTGAAAGGGTTAACTGAAATGCTGAGCTCCTAAATGCAAAGGATTTATTTGTCCACTGGCTCCTGAAGCATTTTCCCTCAGAGAGTTCTGAAAAATCGCATTCTAACTCATTACTTTCATAGTAATATAGAATCTTTTGCACATTCACAATTTAAAATATTTAACAGCAGACTGAGTAGAAGTTTTTCCTTTGGACACACTAGCAGTAAAAAAATATCTAAAAAATTAGTTCCTTTCATAAAAGCTCTTCAGACACGCTTCACAGTCAATAAACATTTTCTGGAAAGAAAAGAACCCAAGTGGTCTGAACAAATTTACCTACACAAGATGAATAAAAAAGTACTGATTTTTATTAATAATTTAGGCAATATATAGAAAAAATATCACAATCATGTAACTGAAAATAGTGTAATAAAATTTTCAGTAGAATTTTTTCAGCAATTCTGCAGTAGGTTGACTGTGCATGCACCAGCAGGATACACACTCATATTTCCTTGGAATAAGAATATGGAGTGAACAACCACTAGCAAATGCAGTGTGAATTTACCCCCAGTTTCTGCAATTGTTATTCCTGGGAACTTTATGAGAAACCTGTTTTATTCAAATTTACCAGGTACAGTTATATCTTGCCCACATTCACCATTGAATTCACAATGACTTTTTCAACACTCAGAAATAACACCCTTGACCTTTAAAATAGAGGTGAAGACGAGGCTGTTTCAATCTTGAGCAATATGCTAAGGTCACTGATATAAACCCAGAGAAGGGCCATCCATGGCTGTACACTGATGGAGTCTGAAGGCTGTGGTGCAAAGGAATGCCATGGACTATTTTGGCTGTGTATTGTCTTGGTTGTATCATAATCAATACAAAATAGTCTTGAAAATGTTGGGCCAATGTGTATCTCAATGTGTATTGGTAACACACACAGCTGAAGTCATACAAGATATACTGAGAAAAGGGACAGGTGCAGGAATTTCTGAAATGTTAAACTTAGAGGAGCAATAGTGGTGCTTCCCTTGAAATCCGAATTCTGACATATCAAGTTTTGCACTATTCCCTTCTTTTTAAACATAATGGATATATGACATGACATTTCACTTGCTTTTTACTGTAATCATGTCATCTGTGTTGGCATGGACATCATTATTTTGACACAAGTTCCAGATGATTTGCTACAAGGATTCTACTGTTTCTAGTCATAATAGGGAAAATAGATGGCATACAAAGGATGTGACGCTGATTTTATAATTCCTCCTCATCCCAAATCCATTTATTTCATTGATGGTCGAAGGTAAGGAATTTCCTTTGCTCTATGTGGAAGGTGAATTTTATACACATAGGGATGCCTGGGTGTGAATCTCTGTACTTAGACCTAACTGCAATCCAGAGATAAAGTTAACATTTTGTTTATATATCTATATGTGCCAGTGATGTAATTAATGCCTCCTTGCACTAAAAAGGAAACAAAATGATGAGAGGTGATATACAAGCATTCAAATATATTTATTCATATAGCAAACATTCTGCTTTCATTCTCCAAAAGTACATTTCTATTTAGTCCTATATTTTACTCCAGCATCCTTACTTCTGGACACCATCATCTACATCAAAAACGGCACAAAGCCACCTCTAGAAAAATCAGTTTAAAAGCAGACAGGTCTCCAAATGTAGTCTTTTGTCCTGTGTAGTGGTGTAGCCATGTCCAGACTGATACTGGGACTATTCTCAGGCACATGATAAGCTTCCAGTCATGCCTAATAAAATTTGGAAGTAAAATGTTAATTGGAATGGGCCAAAACCCATGCCAGGGACCTTTTTGACAATATCATGGTTGTGGTAGTTGCGTTCTCCTGCCAGGAAACTTCTCTGGATGACTTTTATTTAGTAGTAGATATGTAGCCCCTCATTCCACAGTGTGATTCTTCCAGGACTGTCTGTTCAGAGTCCAAGGGAGTCTGTGTCTGGGTGGCAGACCCATATTGCTGGCTAACTGACAAGCCTGGCCCTCAGAGATTTCAAGAAGAACCCAGTGCCTAAATAGTCCTAGAAACAAGAACACTCTGCACAGCAGGGCTGCCCTGGGCAGACATTTGGGAGTTTTAGATTAGTGGGAATTTCTTACCTCACTCCCAGCTTTCAGAGCTTTGTAGATGTTTGCAACCACAGGCATACTGCCTTCATTATTTAGCAAATTTGCAGGTCATCTTAGGAATCATTTGTAAGAATTTGCATGAAGAAGTGGCATCAACAAACCCGTGGCAGAAGCAGAGATGATAAATACCAGCTAGAAGTGAGGGACAGAGAAGAAAGGGAAGGTGCTGACTGCAAAAGCAAAAATGCTGGCTCAGACAAGACAGGGTTAGAAAACATCTTCTGCACCTTTCTTTTATCTCTATTTACTTATAAGCACTTTTAGATCAGGAAACTGTGTTTCCTTGCTCATCACTAAAGAATAGAGAGACTAAAGGTCAACAGGTACACTTGCAAAACATTTTCACAGGTTGAATTGGTGTGATTAGTGGTGGTTAGTGTATGAGAATGGAAAGAGGTTCTACCAGCATTTTTCCTATTAAGGAAGGATAGAGAATGAATACAAAAAACCACTCAAGATCTGTTGGATGATTTTTCTTTACTGTTATGATGTTCTTTACTTTCCTCTTTATTTTATGAGAAATACAAATACTGAATTTTAAAATCTTTTGCTAAAAATACATTGAATGTAGGAGGTGAATAAAGACAGAAATAGGAGCAGGACACAGTGGATAGGAAAGGTAGAGAACAAAAAATGATACATAGAAACTTCTCGTATAAATGAAAATTTAAAGACATGAATTTATGCAACAGGGTGAGAATCATGGCAGTTTTTATAACTTTAAAAAGTAACATCCATATCATGGATGCAGTACCAGTTCTCTGTAATGCAAATCAAACAATCTTAACATCAAGAGGACAATTTCTGGACTCTAAACTTGTATACATCCATTTTATTTTGGAGTTGCTTCTAACCTGAACAGATGTGATTTATTTACTTATGAACTACAGTCTAAGTTCAAGAAGGTTGTTATTTCAAAGTTGCCATATTCAACCTAAGATAAATTGCAGGGAGTAATCTTGAATCTTCTTCTTGGACATATTTACCACCAGCATGGAAATTCTGTGAAGCCCATGAAAATATAGGAAGTAAAGTATTTTTGGTTAATCAAATGTGTAGTGTCTTAGTCAAGTCCTAGTAAATGCCCTGAGGTTATTTAAATAGAGACTGTTAACTACTTTTATTTTATTTGGCTTTTCTTTGACAGTTCTTATGGTCACGATTCCCATTACATCATGTGCATTACAGAACAAACTTTTGCCAAACTGTAGAAGTAGGAAGACCTTGCTACCACATCATTAATGTGCTGTTCTGCAGTGTGCATTCCAGAGCCAAGAAAGAACCTCTCTCAGGGGATTTAATCAGAATTCCTGCAGCCTCCTCTCTGCCACCCTCCTCTACTCCAATTTGGGCAAGGCCTGGCACAAGCAATCTCCTGCTATGTTAGGGCACTAGTCTCAGCATCCTCTTTGGTGCCAGTTTATTTATGGGACGATGAATTAGACACAGAGAATGCCTGTGTAGCCCTTGTGAGTCAGAAGCCAAGCTGCTATTGCATGGCTCTAAGATTGATGCAAGTCAGAAGCATTCACTCTTATATGCATATTTATTTTTTCTTACTGTCTGCAAAGCCCTTTTAAAAAACTCTGCTTGGTTTTCATTACCCTTGGGCAGTATTTTCACATTTTTAGTGTAGCAAAGGATTTCTTTTGCTATTTTAATTTGTGTAAGAAGTATCTTCCCCAAGAAGATACTAGGCCAGAGCTGTATGCCTGGATGATATATTCCAGTTTGGCACAAGCTGTGCCATCATTTTAGGCAGTAACTGTATTAGTGAGTCTATATTAAACTTGGTCCTGTACAATTAAGAAAGCCGACTGGATGAAAAACAAATCTGCAAGCCAAAAGTAGTTCCAAAAGTTATGAAAGAAAGGGTCTGACTCTTGCAGCTGGTTGCTGTTTATGTTAGAATAACAAGAGGCACAGCAGAACAGTCCCAGGGCCTGGCTTGTGAAGACAGGATGGAAGACACCTCCTCTGATGCAGAGTTCACAAGCAGAAGGTAAAGTAAAGTAAAGGCATTTGCTGGGCAGAAGCAGAAAGCTGACAGTGGAGTTGGGTGAGAATTTTGGGTGGGAGTGATGGGAGGAGGTCTCCCTAAGTGTCCAGGTAGTTTATGTGCCTCTAATTCCAGCTACATGTTCTGGGGAGCAGAGAAGTGGGAAGGGAGCTGGGTGAGAATTTTGTCATTGCAGGTCACTCTGCTGAGTCTGATTTTCTTTGTGGTTATGTTGGTTCTTTGGTGCCTGGTAGGCAGGACTAATCAGCACAGAGAGCCAGCAAGGGGTGTCACCTTTGGTGGCTGGGAGCAGAGCTCCAGTTGTTTGTGTGGAAGTTGTGTGGAAGAATGTTTGTGTGGAAGGTCCTCCACTGCCTCTTGGGATCTTCCTGCTGGATAACCACTGGATAAAAGTCTCCTGCAACATCGATAGGCCTGGTTTTATGAGAAGGAAATGAAGTCTTTTTGTGCACAGCTGTGCCCTTGCTCAGAGCTGTACTGCTGCCAGTGGTGCAGACAGCAGGTACTGACCTGGGAGGAGGAGTTTGAGCACTGGAAATCGAGATGGTTCAGATGAAACAATGAGCTATGCATTCCAAAGGGGCCACTGATTATGGATGCCCTACTTTTTAGGTGTTGAGATGTGTAATGTCTTGGTAAAATTCACAGAGGGGTTAGAAGCTTCCACTGAAATGAAAATGAGTGCTCGTTTCTGCATTGCTTTGCACAAAAGGAAAATAACAGGAGGAGTCTATGGCTATTTGAGAGATGAATGTGTCAAACTAGAAGAACATTTTTAGCATAGCAAAAAGACTCATAATCACTGTAGGAGTGCTGAGATTAAAAAAGGAACAAAGGGATGGTGAAACATTTGTGGGGAATTAAGTATTCCAAGCCTAGTTACAGTACAGCTAATAAAATTAGTAATTAATAATGAATTATTAATTCTTAAATACTACTGCGACTTACCACTGGAAAAGTCAATTTATGGCTCCGTATTTAGTGCGCCTGTTATGCCCTAGAGCAGCAGGTAACCACTAATGTATATAGATCATCATCTGTGTTTGTTGCAAGCAGTTGTTCTGCAGTTTGGAGAGCTACTGGCTGTTCGCCCAAAATGCTCAGTGTGGGGCTGAGTTCCACCCATGTCTTCCTCTGTGCGTGCAAGGAGCTGCAATGCAGAGTTTTAGAGCACAGATTACTCATTTAGCACGCGTGTGTGTTACACGTGCCACTGCGCGACCTTTCCCAGCCCTGCTTTCCCTTTCGCTTGGCTTATGCAGAGAATATCCTCAGGGTTTGTCTGCTCTGTCAGTCAAACCAGGGTACAAGGCTGCTTTTAAATATAGATTTGCCCACTTTTGCTGTTGCTTTTTTTTCAGAAGTATGGCTTAGGTGCAGGCTGAGAGCTGTTCTTGGGGGTAGGTTCCATGTGTTCCGTGCTGTGTTGCAGGCTGCCCTCAGCCTGGATGAGTTTGACATACACAGAGCGCAGGAATGTGCTGTTGTTCTTCCTGTCAGAGAGAACTGTCTTTCCAAGAACAACATGGCCTTGGGTGATGCCCAGGACTGTGAAGCAGAATATATTTGTCCAGGGAACTTGATTTTCCCTGTTGAGTTTTTTTCTCAATCTGAAATCATGGGTGGTGGCAGAAGATTGCCAGAAATACTTGAAAAAAGTGGCTCAGATGCTGCACCTCTCCTCTCTTAAGTCTCTGTGCAGTAGATATAGAAGAATAGAAGACATAGAAGAACTTACTCCAATCTGCTATATCTGCATCACAACATCTTTGCCTTGGACCTAGAGCAGGACTCTAGTGAATCATTATACAATTGAGAAGATTAGACCTGTGTCCAGATAGCTGAACTGCACAAAGGTGCATGACATGTCTAAATATAATATGTTAATACTCTGCACCATCACCATCACCATTGTGCACAAAACATGTATGTAATATACAGATTTAATTACATTAGCTGATTATAGAAGCAATACCTTCAATACTCAAGCACTGTGTTCTTGATATAGAAACATGATTTCAATTGCCAGCTTAACGTTTTAATGTTAGGTGGGTTTTATTTGACAAGTTCTACTTAGGCAACTTATTCTTAATAAATAGCTGAGTGTGAAAATAAAGTTTCTTGTTCTCAGCAAGGGGGACCCAAGGAACCTCTCATTACTCTCCAATTGAATTTCAAAAGATATTAGATAATATAACACTGGATTTCTCTAAAAACCCTTTTGTGCACACTCAGAGTGATGAACACCTTTATAGAAGAGGATAGCACAGCCTGGGTATAGTGTTATGGGATGGCATTGCTGTAGCCTAGTGTAGCCAAGTTGTAAATGGTGGCTTTTCATCTGATTGAAAGAATTGCTCAGATTTCTCTATCTGTTGAGTCTGCATTGTTTTTAAGAACAGAATTAAGTGCTAACAACTTTTAAATTCAGCAAGGGCTTACACTGAGCCCTTATTTTTCTTCATTGTTTAGGAAAGGATTACTTAGTGTGATCCTTATTTTTTAAGCTACTGGTAAGAAAATAAATGTGTCCTCAGAACCTGGAGCTTACTATTAGGAGTTTAATGTGCACTGATAGCAATATATCTGTGTCTCATTTAGTGTGCAGCCATCGAAATACACACATTAACATCTTCTTTTTGTTAAGATATCCCCTTGATACTACAGCGAGAGATTACATGTTATTTGTGACAAATCCTTTGCTTAGTATTTAATATATAGGTATGCATAAAGTAATTAATGTAAAATAGATTTCAAGGGAAAACATTTACGTGTCAACATTTCATTTTGTTTCTTTGCCTTACTGGGAACAGAGAAAGCCATCCTGTTTCTGAAACAAGATACATATGGTGCATAGCTCACCATTTTGGGGAATGCTGAGCAATCCATAAACTTGGGTACACACACTGTAATTGCTTCCAGAAGAAGAATGACTATGGCATGGAGCTGAATTAAGTGATGGATCAATTAAGCTATTTCTCTTTTTTTTTCCCCCCTCTGCTGTTTACTATATATAAGGGGCATACTTTAAAAGTGATTCTTTTTTTCTAATTTAAACATGCAGTGGTTATATAAATAAAAATAAGACCCAAAATATTCCTTTCCTAAAATAGGACTGATACTTCAGAAAAAAACATCAAAAAACCATTTCAAGGTGATTAAGGCTTCCTGGTAATTTTTGCCTTGATCACATCTTTTATTGACTGCAAACATTATTACTCCTGAACACAATCATTGCACAAGAATGCTTTACTGAGATAATTATATTATCTAACTCCTAGAAAGAGTCAATTTTAAATTATTATATCTGCTTAGGTCTAGCTTGTACATGGCTGTAAGGAGTTTCTCATATTTTAGGCACATTTATATTATACTCATATAATCTAGTATAAAATAATGGGTATAATGCCAAAATGAATATAAAGGAATGGAAACAGTATAAAAAATATAAATCTCACATCTTTATTTTTCCTTTGTAATATAAAATCTACTGTGAGTATCATGGAATGTTACAATCCGAAACCCATGGAGAGTAGAAGAGACTAATCAGGTCAAGGAGAATTAGATACAACTAATTCCTTTCTCATTTATTTTTTAATATTTTTTTTCAGTATTTATTATTATTGTTTAAAATGGACTTGCTGAGAGAAGAAAGTTGGTAGTTGCTGCTCATTTCCTAAGTAACAGGTCCACCACAGTTAACACTCATGGCATCTTTTCTTTTGCTGTTCACTGCTTGGCATCTGTTGAAGGGAGATGGATGTTGCTGTGCTTTTGGAACCCTTATTGACAACATTTTCAAGCATCATTTTAGCCTCCATGAATGTTGAGTTCCCACCTTGGTGGGAAAGAAGGGCACTTTGAGAGCAGATGAATCCCTCCAACATCCTGTGAAGCTTAGTGCACAGGTATCCTACACTTACAGGGTCTTACACATGGATATGTTCCCGTAGGAGCATACAATCCTTTGGGTGTTGCTGAAATCAGCAAGCTAAATCTCCACTTGCCACATTTACTTTCAGAAACTCAAAATATATTTTTCTGGTTGAGGAATGTAAAAACCCACAAAAGCAGAGGCCACCACAGCTGTGTGCACAGGCTTTATGGGTTATGGCCGGGCTGGTTGTGGACAGGCGTTGGCTTTACCAGAAGCTGAAGATAAAACTCTTGAGTTTCTCAATTAAAATGCAATCAGAGATGAGTCATCAACCTTGTTTTTCTTGTTAGGAGCTATTTACGTTGTGCTTGGTACAGCTGCTCTGTCTTCAGTTGATGCCAAGCATAGTGTCAGAGCTGCCAGCTCAGTTGGGTCAGAAAAGGACAAATTAAGGACCAGAACAACTGGTTTTGTAAAGCAGAAAATTGGACTTGCAAAAGACCATTCATTGATTTGGTTTCAGCAGGGAAAAGCATTTGGTAGACAGGTCTATGTGAGGTCTGTGCTTTGCAGGAATGTGGAAATGGCTGTGAGGTTTCCCACATTCCTCCAAGTAATGTGATATCCCCACTTTGCCCATAACCTGCTGTGGCACCCTTGCCACCAACCCCATCTTCCTTCTGGCCATGACCACAGTGTTTGAACTTGTGGACTTCCAGAAGCTTCCTTCATGAGAATTGTTTTCTTGTAAGCAGTTGTCTGACCTCAACAAACTGAGAGGAAACTGAAATGTTTTATGGGAAACCTCTTAAATCTCTTTCACTAAGATGTGTTTCTTCAATGCTGAATATCTTATTTAGTTGACTCAGAATTTCCATTAAAGTAATAAGGATAGGACCAGCTTCTTAATACATATTTGCAAGTTTTTCAGTTCCTTGGGAATTCTGTTGACAGTCATTCTGTAAAAGTCCTTTAAAAAGGATATGCCTTTGCTAACATCTCCTGTGGTAAAAACTATCTGCCTGGTTCTGTATTGCATCTGTGCTTGACTATCCCTTTTAATTTCCCTTCCTTTAGGAGACATTTTTCCCTTGGCAATGCATAATTGAAACCTCTTAACTCTGCAAGAGAAAATGGAAAGTTTATCAGAATTCTCAAAGTGTTGATGTTATTTAGGACTCTTGTTTATTTTTATCAAATAATTTTGTGCTCTTCAACTGCTTTGCTTTACCTGCAAAATGCTCTATAGTCCAACGCAGTTGATAAGTGGTGGCTTGTAAGCAGGCCTAACAGTCCTGAATGCTCTGTTTAACTTAATATTTCATGCCACTAAGTTCTTTATCCTTGCTCTGACCTGCCTATTTACAGAAGAATGTGTGTTGTTTTTGAAACCCTTCTTGCATTTTAAAAATGAGATTTCGGGTTCTTACCTGGTTTAACTTAGGGAAAAAAACAAAAAAAAAAAACCTCTGCAAAATAAATCAGGGTCAATTATGTCCCTGTGCTGGCATAGGGCAGTCATGAAAACCAAGAAGCTCTCAGCTGGGATGCAGAACTATGTTATTGCTGATGGTGGGGCTAGTGCAGATTTATATCTGGGGATGTGAGGCTCTTTAACAAGCAGAGTGGCCTATGGCAGGAATTTGTATCCTCACAAACTCTCCCTGTCTTTGGCAGTGAATTCAAAGGCAGCATTTCCACAGTGGGCGAGTGCTGCTGAAGCTATTTTTGGCTGTGCAGTTATTTCTGCAACTTTTCTGTGGGTGCTGACATCTGTGCTACTCTGATGGGTGTACAGAACACTGCCTGTGTCCCACAGCATCTGTGCACTGATTGGGAGGTGCAGTTTTACCCTCACCAATGGTGGGAGTAGGAGTATTGATGCATGTTGGATGGTGGATATTCTTTAGAAACATTGCCAGGGGTTTGCATGTTGAAAACTACAGCTGAAGGGGGCCATGGGCACAGATTTGTGTGAACAGAAGGTGATTCTGCTTAAAAATTTACAAGAGGCAAGTGTGTATCTGTTAGTCTGCACTAGTGTCCTTGGTACACCATTCTGGAGATGCTGCAAGGACACATCAGCCATGCAGGAATGAAACTTTGGTGCAGATTTATTTCCTGTAGTGTCTACATAGTTTTGAAACAAGATCAGCTTGATCTAGAGAACTGTTGCTTACCTTCTGTATAAAGGAAGAGTTTGGGGTTGGTTTTGCATACTTGCCATCCTCTGAGTGCCCAGCTGAGTGCATGCCAGGTGAAGAGACCTCTTCTTGGCTATCAGGAGCAGCAGCCAGGTGGTGGCAGAGATGCCAATGATGCCCTTGCCCTCTCCTGACCTGGCTGTAATCTCCATTCACAGAGCTGGCTGAATAAATGGACACTGAGAGTCCTCGTGATATCACTGATTCCCTCAAGCTCTGCTAAGCAAGCTGTGCAGGCCAAATTATCAGCTCATAAAAATCCTAAAGACGATGACCTTCCTAGGTTTTTGAGGGAGGGGATGCTCCTGATGCAGCACAGCTATGTGTGTACTACACCAGTCAAAAGGATTTTCTTGTTCTGACTAATAAGGAAAATTGTTTCCATCATGGAAACTGGAGTCCTTTTATGTAAGAGGAATGATTACAGTAATTTATGCTTATAGATTTTTTTAAAGCAAAGCATCATCATCATGCTTTCTCCATCTTACAGGTAAAGTCGAGGTAGCGAGAGGTGATAAAACTTGCTGCAGAGTCAGAATCAAATCTGCTGCTCTCGGGGTTCACTACTGCTTCAAAGGGAAAAAAGAGTTTCAGAACCTCCATTTTATATCTTTCTCTGTCTTCCTGATTTCTGCAGGATTCACATGTCTCAGTCTTGTGGACGTTTTCTTTTTCTTGTGTGGTGTGTTACAGCAGCATTCCCAGGGTTTGCCTGTAGCTGCAATTAAGTTTATCCAAACAAGTGCTTGACCAAATGGTCACTTGTAATCATGTTACATCATCACTGCTGATCTAACCTCTCAGATCAGGCAACAAAACTCCCATAATTTTCTTTTGTTAATTTCTGGAAGCTTACAAAGTCAAAATCTTGAGTACTATGCTAGTGACACATGGGTCTGCAGTGGAAAGTCTTGTGGATTGTTTTTTTTTCCTTTTTTGTTGCTTTATGTCATGGTCAGGGAAGGAGAGGTTGGGATGGAAGGAGCTATAGACTAGAACAGTACTTTTGTCCCAGCTCTTTCTGCATCATTCAGAGAGTGAGTTAAAATGACAAAAAGTAGCTCTGGTCTACTTATATTGATCTGAATTAAGGGTAAATGTTAGATCTGTTGCTTGTGAATTCAGCTTTGATTGTAAAGAACAACATGGTAGGAACGAAGGATTGCATCATGCTAAATACAAGTGATGGGCTTTCCAGATACTGAAAATTCAAGTACTTATATAGAGTCAGATAGGTAATGTCAAATATCTCTGCAGTGGAGCTTTTCTGATTAATAACGGAGTAACACTAATTTACACCAGCTGCAGACTTCTACTCAAAAATTAACCAAAGTGCTTGTTCATTGCTGTTGGCTACATATCAAAAATGATATTGAAAAGGAAACAGATCAGTAGCAGAAAACATAGATAACAATAATACTCTGCAACAGGGAAAAATACAAATGTAAGGAAAACAATAAAAAGTGTAGTTCACAGCTCAGAAAATAGCACTGAGGAACTACTGTGTAATTAATAAAATTCACAAAGTGTCAATCAAGTAAACAATCTGGTTTGGGGCAGATTGAAAATAAGAGGCTAAATTCTGTCTTTAGCTGCTCATATGTGGTTTTGTCTCCAAGGCAGAATTTACTTTATAAGCTATGCGTGAATAACAACACGAAACAAGAGAAAGGATATTTTAATGGTAGACACAAATGGCAAACATGAGGCAAATCTGCTAGATTTAGCTCGAGCTTTAATTGAGAAGGTTGGTCTTGCATAACAGCAGCAGAGTGAGCTGCCAATCCTTGGACCTATCCTCTAATAAAAAATATCATTGTTAACTGGTAGCCCTGATGAAAACAGCATCGGTTTCTGGCCAAAGAATCATAAGCAGTTGATTGCCCAGACTTAATGGTAACAATTACCACTAATGCTGTGTTGCAGCAGTTTTAGAGGACACAGCAGCATGAGAAAGATGTTCAAAAGCCTGTGAAGAAAATATTACATTGGTCTTGCCCATAAGAAACTTGATTGGCAAAGAAATTGTTAAAAAACGATTGGATTTTTGGAGTAGGCAAAGAAAGTGAATGAAGAAATGTTTGTCTAAGTTCATCTCACCCTATGAAAGACAAGAACATGTAAACAGGGTAAATTATAATAGATGAAGAGCATGAGACTGCTTTTCTGTGATCTTTGGTAAGATGAAAATTGCACATCTAAGATGATAATGTCAGTAGTGAAAGTGGTTAATGACAAGGATGTAACTAAAACAAAAGGCTGCAGGGTCAGATTACAGCACAGTGGTGTAGTTAAGTGTGTGGCAGAGCTTTCATTTGGCATCATTTAGACATGAGAAACTGTGGAGGCCATAGTCTTAACAATTCAGGTTTGAATACCGGTGGTAAAATTGTCAAAGGACATGACTGAGGCACAATTTGTAGGAGGAAGCCTTGTCATTTATTGGACCATCTAAGTAAGTGGAAAATGAAAACAAGCTTTTGGCCTGCAGGTATTCCTTTGGCAAGGACTCCACAAATTACAGTCTCGGGGTACCTTTTTGTCTCCAAAATCCAGACATTTTGTTTTCTGGGATTAGGAGATCGCTACTAAAGTAGCAGTAAGGGACAGCAAGAGTTTTTTCAGAGCAAAAATCCTATTCTCATCCTGAGTGATGCAAACATGACATTTGGTTGTTTTCTTTTAACATTGTGTAAGTTTTGCTTGCTTTCTCAAGAACTGAGAATCATTTAGACACAAGATGATGAACATGCAGCCTGGGAGGAGGACAGCAGTGTGTGCTGCACTGATTTACACATGTAAAATACAGAAAAATGAACATGCACAAGGTTAAGAACAGAAATAGATTTCTGTTCCAGAAGATCTGTTAATCTCCTTTCCTCTGGCTTTGATGGGGATGTCCTGTGCTCCTAGTCCCAGAAAACCAAATGCCTGTATTTTGGAGAAGAGAGGGAGCTGAATGCCAGATGAGTGTGGAGTTTGTGCAAGGACAAACTTCATGGGGATTTGTGGTTCAGCTACACAGAAATGTAGGGACTAAGTGGGACATCTGTCTTTGCCTGAATCCTCACTGGCAGGTGTTTCTTTAAACATCTTTAAATGTTTGTGCATTTAAAACTTCACTGTGGCAGATACTCCACAATGTCCTTACCTGTAACTTGCTCTAATGACTTTTTATATCAGAGGAAATTAATCTTCTTTGGTCTTCTCTAGCAGTTCTGATAAGTCTTGTATTTAAATCTCATATTGCTTTTTTTGCCCTTCTACGGCATCTTTACCTTTTTTTTTAATGTCTTTTTCTAACATGTGGCGGAAAAGAGGACAAAGTGCTTTGGTAAGGCTGTGTCTGTACTGAGACAAGGGGAATAACAATGAGCACTTTCTTGTACTCAGGATGCTCTCAGAAAGACACTTGCTGTTTATGGACTAAACTAAAAATGCTGTTTTCCTCCTCCGCAGAAGAGAACACCATGTCACACTGTCTCAAAAACCTCACAAAAGTAAAAATCAATCCAAAATCCTTATCTATAGCTTTTCCATGCTCCACAAAGCCAGTTATCCTGTAAGAGAAGTTAATGAGGTTGGTCTGTTATCATCTGCTCTTGACAAATCTAAGTTGTCTGTTCCTTTTTGACTTATTGTGCTTGAGAAGATTAAAAACTGATTATTAATAATTTATCCCAGTCTCTTTCCAGGTGTCAGTGTAATGCTACCTTGTCTACAAATCCCCAGATTTCTGTTTTCCACTTTTTAAAGCTAGTCAGTTTTATTTGTCTTTCCTCAGGCCTCTGGGACCTCGCTATTCTCAGTGAGTTCTTGAAGATAATCACTAATGGTTTTAAGGTTGTTCCAGCAAGTTCCTTAAGCACTCCAGGGTGAATTTCATCAGGCCCTACTGATTTGAATTCATCTGACTTATTTAAATACCCTGCTCTATCCCTGTGTTTCTCTCCTCTTGCTCAAGCTAATTGTGCTAAGCATTTTCTTCAAAGGTAGAAGCATAGATGGTGTTAAACACTTCAGCCTTTTGTATCTGTCCTTATCTGCCTCCACTTCCTTTCAGTCTTTATTATTACCTTTATCTAGAGCTTTTCCCTAAGCCTGAGAAACCTGTGATTCATTCTGTGCTGTAGCTTCTCAAGGTTTATTTCAGGCCGACTCTTGGCTTGTTTCACACATCTACTGGTGTGTTTAGGCCATGTCCATTTAGAGAGCAGACTGGTTTAAATTGTGTCTCTGGTGCAAATGTACTCAACTGAGCAGGCAGCCCAGAGTTTCTCTCCTCTGCCAGTGTGCAATTTATACAGTTTTATATATTGGACTTCCTGTGCCTGTTTGAAAATTGTACCCAAGGCCACTAGATTGTATAAGACAAAGTTGGTATTTCTGACTGCATATTTTCTTCTGTGCACAAACGCAGCAAGATGGAAATACAGAATGGGAATTCACAGCTGAATACAAGAAGTCTGTAGTTTCAGAACCACGTGTTCAGGCTGCCATATAGTAGGGGTACTGGGGAATGGCATTATCTTCTCTATCAGTCTGAAATCCAGAAGAGATGAATGCTTTGGCACTGGGCCAAATATTTAGGACTCTTTATAAAGGAAAGACTTTTATATAGAAAAAATTAGCCTACTGCTTGTGAAATCTTAAATAGCAACAACCTACAAAGGTATCTCTTTGCAGCAAGATTTTTGGAGTTGTTACTGGAATAGTAATTTTATTTGTCTTGAAAAGGCTGGGAGATATCCTAGAGGATAACTTATGAAATACTTAAACCACTGTGGATGTGCAGCAGAGCTTTGGGAAACCGCAACAGAGTGCCAAGAGTTCCGTGGAAGGAAAGGTTTTGTTTGTTGTTATTCGCTGGAAAGGTGAGAGGTGTTTGAAGGCTGTTAGCAACTTCTGAAAGAATGTCAGCCAAGCTGCTGCATCTGGGTTGGTTCAGAGGACCATATTGGTCCTTGGGCTTCCTCTGGGTTTATCCTGAGCACTGAGAAGGGAGCTGCTGAGTGAAGCAGAGCTCGCTCGCTCTGCTCAGCCTCCCTCCACTCCAACTCCATGGGAGTGTCAGAGGAGCTGCTCCTCTGGCACTGGGGTGTGACACCACTCTGGACTTGCTCTGGCACCACTGACCTGTGGGATCAGGAATTCCTAGGAGAGCTATTTCTTTTCTGGTGTGAGCAACTGTTCATGAGATGAAATGAAATGCTAGTCAAATGAATGCACATTAGGCACTCCCCCATTGCAGCAGGAGGTGTGCAGGAGTCTTTGATAACAGTAGCTTTGGGAGTTGATTTTTTTTCTCCTAGTGTGTTCTAAGCCACCACAGTTCTAGAGGGACCTGCAAGGATTTTGCACCCCTGGATATTGGGGCTTTTGCTGTGTAAAATATGTAAATATTAATTCAAGAGTTGATTCAAAAGATGCTCTCTCAGGAAGGAGGCTTTATGGGGTTATTACTGCTTGGGTTTTTTCTGTCTGGAAGCATTGCCTGGAGGGCTGGATCAGTGCTCAGGAGTCTGCATGCGTAGGTAATAGCAAGGGAGTTCACTGCAGCACAGGAGAGAGAATAAGGCCCATTAAATGCAGCATATTACTAACAACAGTGTTATTATGTACCTGAAGTGTTGACAGTAAAAGAGAATAGAATCCCCTTTTATTTTTAAACCTGTGACAGATTAGGAGACAAATCTATATGCAGCTGTATCAATTTGTTACTTCCATTTTGCTTTGTAAAGGCAATTTTGATTGCAGAGCTGTCCTGTGCCATGCTATAGACTCCACTGAGACTTCATGTTGCACTGAATCAGCAGGCTGTCAAGCCTTGAGAATCATCCACTCAGACAAGGCTTTCACAAACAGATAACTATTTCATAGCCAAGAAAATCCCGTTTCTTAGGAATCTGTAACAGTCATGCATTGAAACTGAGAAAAGGAGTAGCATCTACATGTCTGTCTCACATCAGCAACACTTGTGCTCTAGAAAACAAAAAATTATTGGTTTAGTAATTCAAAAATGTCTCTGTCTTGCAGGAAGTAGTTGGGAGTCCCAAGAAGCTCAGGAACGAACTAGAAAATCTTCCATACTGCAGTGTTGCAGAAAGGACTGCTCAGGCTCTTGGGTGTTTTGCAGGACACGAGTGTAACTTTCAGGTATCTGGCTGGTAACATTTCATTTTTTGGCAAAGGGATGCAAGGGAGCTCAGGGAGTGACTCACAACATAAATTTAAACAAGGATATCTAGAGCTAGAAGGCAGTGTGCATAAAGGAAGATGTGGAAGCTCTCTGAGACCAGAGACATACTTGTGGAATTTGACTTCTGCAAGGTCAGAAGTTCCTTAGGTTACCCTGAAAAGTAGGCATGGACCTAGTTTTTAAGTCAGGATTGAGACGAAATGAAAAGTCAGTGCAGAATGCTACATCCACCATGTGCTCTTGTGGCTTTTGGTCTGAATTTGTACTAGACACTAACTCCATTGGAAACTAAATGTTACCAGCAGACCCCCTTAAGATTTGCATTTGAAGCATTTCCATTGCCTCATGTCTTCCGGAAAGGTTTTTATGCATCTGTGGTGGATGAATTTCTTCAGAACTCAAAAATCTCCCTATACACCACATGACAGGCAACAAACTACCTGTAAGTCTTGCTGCATTGGTGGGGAATTGCTTTTAGGAGGAGGAGGCAGTTTTAGTGAAATGGTCTGGGCATTTTTTGGTTTTCAATGGTAATGGAGTCAATTGGGAGGCACACTCTAGAGAGTACGAATGCATGTTGAACGAGAAAAATGCCTGATCTGCAGAGGGACCTGAGACAGCATCTTTCTTCCCTTCTCTGGAATCATCTCTACTCTGATATGGGGGCTCTCTGCACCAGTTTGCAGATGTTCTGCTGCATCTGCAGGTGGGTGAGATGCAGTTTCTTTAAGGAACTGAGGCATTTTAAAGTTCACTAAATATTTAAGCATCTTCTCACAAAAGCATGAATTTCTACTCCCTAGTTGCTCTATTTGAATGGTATAGGTTGACCTGAGAAAGAGAAGCCCAGAGACCTGGTTCTGTCAAAATCTGTGTTTCTGAGTGAAATGAGCACAGAACCATGGTGATGAGTAGTCCTGCATGGAATTTCAGCTTTTCCTCCTCCTAAATCTGCTTTGGTCCTTGACATTTGGACAGTTGTGGTTTTGTTTTCTTTAAAGTCCTTGGCAGGAAAGGACAAGGACAGAACAAAATATGTAAGCACCCATTTGATTAAACACTTGATTTAGTCTGTGTAAACATTTTGTCTTAGTTAAATATCCTTTTGGTAGCTTTAATAGCTTACAATGCAAGAACATGGATTCAGGGCTCTGGATGAGATTCTGAAAGTGGCTGGGGAGATGCACAGGCTGAGAGGTGCATTTCAGACTTGTGACATGTCTTCCAGTGCCACTCCCAAAGGGTGCCAGCATAGCAAGCTCTTGGAATTCATGAACATCACTAAGGTAGGCAACTGTTTCCCAGCAGTGCTGAAGTGCGTTCAAATATATGAATAAGATGGAGCCAGATAAATAATTTAAAGAATCCTGATTTACAGCACTGGTGAAACTTTATGAAACACAAAGATTTTTTACTTCATATTTCTTAGAATTTTATTTATTGTTAACCTCTCAATACTTCTGTGAACAAATATATTAATAAATACAATAACATTGAACCATTTGCTCAATTACAATTATATGAGCTGTGTTGGATAGTCAGTATGGTTACAAAGCCCCTACAGAAAGTCTCTACTAACAGATAGCACTATCATCACTTTGTCCCAAGTATATAATAATTTCCAGCACTAGACTTACAGAATTCTCATTCCAAGCCAGACGAAAGAAGTGAGACTAATGAGACAATGTGAAAATGGATGTTGTTCCCCACTGAACCAATGCTGTGGAAACACATCCCTGATGTACTGCTGAAAGGGAAAAAACCCCTGCCACTTAAATGAACAGAAGAATTGTTATTTTGGAGCTCCCAGAGCCTTTTGGTCCCATTTCTCATTATGGACCTTCAGAAATAAAAGCAGGACTGAAACTGCCATGATTAAAGAACTCTAGATGATTTGAGAGATGATTGGTAATTGCTTGTGTACACATGAAGATGTTTTACACGTCTTGTACAAAATTTGATCATTTTGGATAAATTAAGAAGTATGTCTGGCATTGGGAGCCAGGTGCACTGGCTTCATCACTGTGCTTAAAGGAGTGGCTGTAAATCTTACGCATCAATTTGTTCTTGTAGCACCACGAGCTGTGCATCCACATCTGTTTGCCCTTTTCCAGCTGACAGAAGTAAATCACTGAAGCAACAAGCTTCCTTTGTGTGGTGTTGCCTTAGGATATATGTCTGGAAATCTGACAGCTGATGTGTTAAATGTTCAGCTATTATTTGATGTATTAATCCAGTCTGAAGCTTCCTAAAGGATTGTCTCACTTTTACGCTGTAAGAGTTAAGAAACATGTAATAGTTAGTTAGGATGGAGAGTGTTTCAGCAAGTTGAGTAATGCAGTCAGTATGAATTGAAGTTCTATTGTTCCCAATAAATTGCTGTTACTCATTTGGCTGTCTTTCAGGGCACTATTGATCTTTACAAGAGATATTCTCAGAGAATGTGTTGTTCCCAGGTGCATTCCCAGTCTGCCATGCCCACATGGGTCACTGTGGCTCGGAGTGGAGCTAGTGCAGACATGGAACAAAGCTGTGAGCAATTTGGCAAGGCTGCACTGGATGCTGTGGACTGTTTGTACTTCCAGTGGTTCAGCTTTAAAGAGAGCAATTCTCTTGTGCAGTCAAGGTTAAAATGAAGGCTATTAATTTCTGAAAAGATCATGAGAACTGGACAAGTGAAGAGAATTGTCCACCGAGGAGTCTATTTTTGTTTTAATAGTGCTCTTTCAGAACAATTTAAGCTGAAATCTAAGCAGGCTTGAGGTCTCCATTTTATAATGGTGAAGGGTAGTGCAGTGCCCTTGGGCTCTGCTCAGCTGCCACCCTTTATTTTCAATAGTTCCTGCCTCTGTGAAAGTGCTAACATGGCCCATAACGAGTAAAACTCCCTAAATTCTGCCTATACCTCAAGTAAATGAATATAGGGGTCTTGTAGTGGGATCACGGAATCAAGGAGGTGTCTGAAGCAGGAAGGAATCTCTGGGGATCATCTAGTCAAAAGCAGCCAACTAGAACCAGTTGACTGGGGCATTGTTCAGCTGGGCTTTGAGTATCTCCAAGCACGGAGACTTCACAGCCTCTCTGGGCAGCCGGTGCTGGTATTGATCCTCCATTTCCATAATCACCTTTGTAGCCCCAAGCTGGTGTCACTCCAGTATGTCCATGTCTCCCTGGTCCTGTGAAGCTCACACCCTGCTCCCACGCGTTGTGTGCTTCTTTTTTATGCTTTTGTTGGGACCTCCTTGTGCATCCTTACAGAGATTTTGCAACCTCCTTTTCTTGACTCACTGCGAGGGCTTCCCTTGGGTTTGGAAAACATGATCTTTGAAAAGTCCCTCATGAAAAGCCCCTCATCCCCAGCTGTGAAGCAGAATTTACCTTAGCACCTTAACCTAATTTGCAAGACTACTCTTTCCCCTTGTGCCTTGAGGAACCACCGGCATGTTTTGCTGGCATTTTTTGAGAAACCTTAATGAAACAAGGCAGACAACTGACATGGTTTAGTAGCTCTCTGGTGACTGGGATATTCTAAAGGTTTAGAATAAAATATTATTGCTCATTTTTCCAAAGGCAAAATGAATAGCCTGATGTCATGACTTTTTGTACAGCTAAAAAATTATTAAGGGCTTGGATTCTGCACGTTTCCTCTGTCAGATACTGGGTTGTTTTATCCATTTCTTCATCAGCCTCTGTGTTTATGCTGGATCATAATTTTGGTGCAGCAAGCCCCCATTAAAATTTGTAGTGTGTCCTTTCCACTGCAGTACTCTGTGTCAAAATTTCTATGTGAGTGAGATTCTTCATGGGGACACTACATTTTATGGAGTTATAGAATAATTTGGGTTGGTAGGCACCTTTAAAGGACACCTAGTCCAACCCCTCTTCAATGAGCAGGGACATCTTCAACCAGATCAGGTTGCTCAGAGCCCCACAAACCTGACTTTGAATGTTCTCAAGGGTTAGGCATCCAGCATGTCTCTGACCAACTTGTGGTGGTTCAGCACCCTCATTGTAACAAAATTTCTCCCTTATATCTCCTCTCAATACATTATAGATTTGGATGCTGAGAAACAAAGAAAAATTAAAACACCTCTGTGGGGTGTTAGGGTCTTTGAGGGGTTCTCTACAGGAGAAGGACTGAGCATTTCTGTTGTGTTCACTAAGAGTCCCAACATAGAGCCAAAATGTGCTTGGAGACCATATGGATGATGACTACTTGCACTTTCCCACTCCCATTCAAGTTGTTTCCTGCCTATTGAACTCCGAGAGTTTGTTTATATGTTACATTTTCACTATTTGAACACAAGCTTTAATAGGTACTGCTCAGTGCAGGTTCGTAGTTACCTGTCAAAGGTTTTTTTACAAGAGCATTATAAATCAGTCTGTCATATGATAACCTTTCCATTGGTAAATCCCCTTCTCCCTGTCAGGGAGCAAGGTGACATGATAAATTCTTCCACAGCACGGTGTATGAATAGAGACCACAGATGAATATTCCCATTACCAGAAAGAAATAATATTTAGGAAAAATTACAAAATCATAGAATTGGAATGAACCACACTGGTCCAACCTTCCTGCTCAAACAGGGTCATCCCAGAGCACATGGCACAGGATGGTGTCCAGACAGTTCTTGAACATCCCCAGTGAGGGAGACTCCACAACCTCTCTGGGCAATCTATTCCAGTGCTTGATCACCTGCACAGTAAGGAACCTCTTCCTCATGTTCAGGTGGAACTTCTGTGCCTCAGTCCCTGCCCGTTGCCTCTTGTCCCATTGCCTGGCACTGCCGAGCAGAGCCTGGTCCATCCTCTGGCCCCTCCCTGCAGACACTGGCAGACATTGATGAGGTTCCCTCTCAGTGTCTCTGCTCCAGGCTGAACAGGCCCAGCTGTCTCAGCCTTTCCTCAGAAGTGAGGTCCTTTTGTCCCCTCATCTTCTTTTAATCATCTTCTAATGATTGGCCTTCATGTCCCCCAGGGCACTGCTGGCTCATGGACAGCTTGTTGTCCACGGGATCCCCAGTCTTTCTCCCCAGAGCTGCTCTCCAGCAGGTTGATTCCCAGCCTTAAGTTTAGAAATTTAAACAGAAGTGGATAAAAAGACTGAAATGAAAACTGGGATATAGGACAATGATTATATGTGTTGAATTCCCATTGGAAATTGCAGAATATATGGACACCATTAACTAAGTAGTTCCCTCAATGGTGACATCAGCCTGCCTGAATCTGCATCCCAGAAGTGGAGGGTGTGTGTAAAGATTGCCTGAAAATGCTTCATTTCCTTTCTTGTAGAGGAGCTTGAACTTGAGATACACACAACAAATGTTTTTAAATTTTTTTTCAATATTTTGAAAACCATAGCCAAGAAATTACCTTAAAACAAGTGGCATGTTTTCTAAATTGCCAGTGCACAAACAGAAGACTTCTTAAATACTGTGTGTCTCTGAAACAGAATGTGCATGCTAACAGACAGGAAGTAAATGCACACTATAAGAATTGTAATATAAGCTAGAAATAAAGTAGAGCTGCGTGATCACAAAAAAAAAAAAATCCACAGAAAACCCTAGATAATTTAGTGTAAGTGGGCAAAGTGTCTTCAGGATTCAGTATGTACATCAGTGAGATAAGCAAATAGGAACTTACTGCTCTTAAATTCATAAAATTTTAATACAAAAGATATAAGAAGGAAGACAAGTCAGAGCTAGTTAGGTATTCATCAGATCACCTTCTGGAGAGGACAACAAAATTAACCTCCTCTTTATTTGCTGATAAGCAAACAAAAATGCATAATTTTCCAGTTCGCAAACCTTCTATATAAAAAGCCGTTAGAAAAGGAATACAAAACTTACTTTCAGGTGCATTGAAAAGTCTTAGAGGGGGCTCTAAGACAAAAAGACACCACATCAAACCAGCCAAAACCCAGTCTGCCCTGTTGTATCATCCACAAAACCTTGCAGGATGAGACAGATGGTTTAATGCACTGCTCTGAGTGAAATGCCCCACGGAGTAATGATGGAACAGGACAGGCTCTGGGTGTGTTGGGAGATCCCTGATGACCAATCTGTGGTCCTGCAGTGAAGATCACCATGACAGGACAGCGTGGCCACAGCCACCCACCAGCCATGCAGTTCCTCTGCAGTCTGATGTGCAAGGGAGGCCATTCCCCTGCACTCTCATCCCTCCAGGGAGAACAAGGCTCAGACAGCCTGGGAATCTGGTCTGATATGAGGATCCAGTGCCAAGTGCAAGCCCGTAACCTTTTGAAATTGCAGTCTCAAATAGTCACAGAAGGCAACAGGGAGTGAAAATTATTTCATTATAGTCCTGGTCTGAGTGAATCACTACTGAAATCACTCAGCTTCTCAGCACCATTCCTCTGTTATTTCCTTGTTTGCATGCGCCACTGTCAGAACACAGAGATTATTTATTGCCCTTCAGCACTAAAGAAGAAAGCTAACTGCAGCAACACATCATGGAAAAGGGATTATTTATTGTAACATAGATCTCATCCTTTGCATTACATGGAAATCCTAGTGTAAATTTGTTCACTAAGCAAGTGTTTGGATCCTCTGGGTCTTCACATAATCTAGGTTAGTGTTGCTTGTGTTCCAGGAGATATGCCTGCAGTTTACAGCACAAATAGGGCTGTAACAGGGTGCCTGCTTTGTGATTGCACTGTGGTGTGGATATTGCTAAATGGACTTTAATCAAGTCTCCTGGTTCCAGCCTTCAGAGCCCAGGGCTGAGTGTGCTGACCTTCCACGTATTTATTGTGGTGCTGAATTGGGTTTTGCAGCCCATGGTAATGCTGTAACAGTGAGAATGAAGTACAGTCAGATGTAGGGGAGGGCTTAAATCCAAGGATGTCTAGATTTGTGGGGCACCCATAGATATATAATCATTTAAAGGAATATTTCCTGTCTTCATCTGAAGGTCTATTCAGATTATTATAAGTGTAGTTTTGTATTATAACTCTAAATTATTATAGTGTCATAACACAGCCCATGAACTCTTTTTCTCTATGGACTCAAAGACAAAAAAATGGGTTTTGTTACAATTTTCCCTGGAGATTTTTTGAACAATTGCTAAATTTTCACTTGACCATAGTGTAATAGTTCTGCTCTCAATGTTGACTCCCATCAGCAGCCCGTCCATGACACAGAGGTGCTGAGATTGTTACTGACACTAAGGCAATGAACATGGAAGGGCTCAGCTTTTAGGTTCAGGAAGCCTCTCCCTTCCCATGGGCTGGAGACTATTGAAGGGGTTACAGGGCTCACCTGTTCAGTTATTTCATACCACTGTGGCTGACATCAATTTAAGTCTGGCAGCCAGGATGCTGGAGAGGCATGCAGGGTGCACAGATATCTTAGCTCTGTCAGTACCTACACCTGATACACTGACCAAGGCAGGATACATTTCTCTGCCCCCTTTTCCCCACCTCTTTGGGGTTTTACCACAGTAATACCACTCTGGCAAAGCTGAACCCTACGACATAGCTAAATATGTTTGGAAACAGTTGATGACAACACACTAAACCTTGCTCTGTAAAGCAGGAATGTGTTAAGCAGCATCTTGACAGGATTATATTTGCTCCCGTGGCTTCTAAAAACTTACTGGATTCTGATTTTCAGTCCTGTTTTCTTCTTCCATGACTATAACTCCTTTTGAAGTGAGTTGTTGTGCTTGTTACCTTGGTACTGACTTGGTGATAAAAGAACAGATGAAGGCAGTGACCCTGCCTGGATGTCTCAGATGTGTGCAATAATCCATGGTGATGCTGAGCATGCCTGGAAGAAACTCTTCCTCATTCTAGCATTCTCCACTCTACAGATCTCTGGAGATGTTTCTGTAAATTAGAAGGGTTAGAAAGCCCTTGAGGTCATGGTGCTGCACTGTCTTTGCTAGATACACAGTAAAGTTAAAGAAAATAGCAGGTATATTAAACTTGGTAAATTGTCCAACCTGAGCTCACAGTTACTCTGCAAAGGGATGGAGACTACAGGAGGAAATGGGACTGTTTGCAGAGCTTTAAAACTCTCAGTCGAGCTTTAAAGCTCTCTGTTCATCTTTTCTGGTGACTGAGTTTGACAGAATGGGAATCAAAAGTCTGACAGGGATCAAAAGGGCAAGGCTCCATCCAGGTCTGCAAGATGCTGATCTGGTCAGTAGAATATGTATATATTAGTTTTATTTTTTTACCAGTCTCCTTTTTCCGTTTAAAAATTCATAAATTTTGGAAGATATATTTTCTCAAATTCAAAAGCTGAGACAAATTAAGAAAGAGATCACAAAGCCTGGTGACAAGGCATTCATTTGGGAAGCACAGCTTTATTTTCCATTCCCTGCTCCAGTAGACACAGGTACCTGTGACCACACTTCCTGACAGTTATGGTGGAGGGAAGGCCGTGTTTTGCAGAAGGAGAAGGGATTTTTCCCTTCTGCTGCAGCAGAAGCAGGCTCAGCACATCCCACTCCTGCCTGCTTCTCCAACTCTCTGCCTGCCATTTGGCAAGGTGCAGTTGGTGCCATGTCCAGGCTGTGCAGTGCAGGAGTGCCCTGGGACTCGCAGTCAGGGAATTTCTTTTTCAGTGCTGTTGCTTCTCATCTTGAGTTGACGTTCCCCCCTGTGGTTGTCACTGCTGGTGTTAGGAGTTATCTCAGCATCAGGAGCAGCTGCACCATTTTCTGGATGAGAAAAGCTCCTTGTAAATGAATGCCAGTGGGTCCCCACGCTTGGCATTCAGACCTGCTCTGCTGAGAACACACAGCATCAACCAGCAGAGGAAGGCTGGAAAGTTTGAGAGCAGCTGAATTCACAGCGGGTCACTGCTTTCATTTCTGACAACAGTATGCAAGGAATCAGCAGAGATGGCTTAGAAAGCTGCATTTACTTTAAAAAAGGAAAAAGAAAAAAAAAGGGAGTGGAAATATAGCCTATGTAATTCAAATTTACTGCATTAAACATAATTATTTACCATTAGTTAACCCTAGTAACAATTATTTAGCTGTTCTTTCTCTTTGAAAATAAAGAGGAGAAAGTATTAGAAAGTATATTCTGAAACCAGTTAAATGCAGAAAGATTTTAAACTATCCACCTGAAAAGGCAACACTTTTAGGGTTTTGTGGTGCTTTTTTCCTTTCTTTTTAAAATTTCCTTTCTTTGATTGGATCTGAATCTGCTTCATTCTGGCCAAATACTATTTTGAGTCTTCCACAGCCCCCAGCTCCTTTTCCTCCTTCAGTCATTTGTCTTTTTTGTTTTTAAATTCTTTAATGAACAATGTGATGAATCAAAATCAGAAGTCTCAAATATCTCCTGATGCTTTTGATAGAATTAGTCTCAATGTGAAGGAATAATAGTATGTGCATTTAGAGATCCCTGCCTGCAGGAGTTCTGTGAAGCAAAGTGGAGAGTCATCTCCACTCTGGAAGGATCTCTTGGCAGCTTGACAAACCACCTTATGTCCACAAAGAAAACTTGGTAATGTGTCAAGGAACTTGGAAACATCAGCAGTGGAACAGTGTGTGCCTGAGCTGAGGCTAGAACCTGTGGATCCTCTCCCTGTACAGTCATTAATTTTTACGCCTTCTGCAGGATCCCTTTAACTGATTTAGCTGGTGAAGTTTTTCTATCTTGTGCTTCTTCAGTGGGATGTTCAAGAGAAAGAGCATTGCACATGTTCTGCCATTTCCAACTGAATTAATCTCTAAGTAGATTTCAGACAGGGTTGTCCAGATCTGAATGTTGACTCAAAAAATGGGAGTGAATTTCTTTCTTTACCATTTCTCACGGTTAATGTAGTAAAAACGTGTGTGTCGAAGCAAAGAGAGGAATTTTGCTCTGAAAGCTGTACTGAAATAATGTTGTAATATAGTGATAGCCTGGCAAAAAGGAATAATTTGCCATGAATATTTTGTCCTTTAAACATATGAATATATTTCTAAAACCAGTCTTCCTCCAGTTAATCTTTCACTGAGAGCTTGATATTCAGCAGCACTTCGAAAAGTTCACATTTGGCTTCCTCTGTCCTTTTCGTACTTCCTTTGTTTTTCCTTTTACCTAATGGAGGAATCATTTTGCCTGCTTAGCAGGGGAACAGTGAATTACTGCTTGAGTGTGTAGTCTGTGCTGAAGGAGAGTTGCTATAAAGGCTTTCCTAAATGGTTTCAATGCTGCGCTCTGATGCTAGCAGTTCCTTCTGTTTGCACACTTGGAGTTGGGAAGAGAGTGCCTTTTTTGGGAGACCATATGTTTAGTAAGTAAATGACCTTGATCTTTTGATTGGGAGAACATCGTTCAGGCTTGTGAGCGTGTGACTCATGAGCTGTTGTTTAAGGCTTTCTCCTCTGAGTTTGACTCCTGGCAAACGCATTGCTGAAGGCCTCCCTGGAATGCCAGACCTCTCCTATGAAATGCCATGCATGTCATGGCAACCATGGAACAACGATGTGCTCTGACATGCACTCCTCCATCTGAAGTGGTACCATGATGCTGGCCAAGGCTGCCATCAACAGTTTGTTCTGTGTGCTGGTTTTGATCCCTTTGGAGAAACACAAAAATAGCTCCTGCTGAAAACACGTCACATGATGCTGTGCTAACAGACGCCCCGCAATGTGGTTCCTCTGCACGAGCAGGTTTGTGAATGTATAATTCTCCAGAAATGCTCCTTTTGGAGTTTATTAGGTTGTGTTATGCATGACTGCTAAGAAACAAAAAAGCACGCACATTCTTTTGTCAGAAGAACTTGGTGCTGTTGGATCAGAGGCTGGACACGACCTGGCCATGTGTGCTGGCAGCCCAGAAAGCCAAAGATGTTCTGGGCTGGATCAAAAGCCCCATTGGCAGCAGGGGAGGGAGGGGATCCTGCCCCTCTGCCCTGCTCTGCTGAAACCTCACCTGCAGTGCTGCATCCAGCCCTGGGGTCCCAGCACAGGAAGGACGTGGAGCTATTGGAGCAGGTCCAGAGAAGGCCACCAAGGTGCTCAGAGGGATGGAGCACCTCTGCTATGAGGAAAGGCTGAGAGGGTTGGGATTGTTCAGTCTGGAAAAGAGAAGGCTTTGAGGTCACTTAATTGTGACCTTCCAGTACCTGAAGGGAGCCTACAAAAATGCTGAAGAGGGACTTTATACAAGGACCTGGAATGAAAGATCAAGGCAGAATGGATCCAAAATAAAAAAAAAGTAGGTTTAGTTTAGAAGTCAGGAAAAAAACTCTTTACTGTGAAGGTGACACAAGTTGCTCAGAGAATCTGTGGATGCCTCATTCCCAGAAGTCTTCAAGGACAGGCTGGATGGGGCTTTGAGCAACCTGGTCTAGTGAAAGGTGTCCCTACCTTGTGCTGCTAGAAATTCTGTTTGTAGTACTTTGATTTACTGGCCATAAAGTGAGTTTTTTACAGATATTACATCACTGAAAATATTAATGGATTTTCTGAATTTTTAAGAATTGTTTACATGAGATAAACATACATCAGGAGACAACAAACTTTTACTGGCTGTAATATTCCTTAAAGAGAAAGACTTTTTATTACAGTCTTATAGAAAGACAGCAATTCAAATTTTTTTTTAATTATTTTTAAAAATATCTTCCTTCAGGAACCTAAATAATAGAGAATGTGATCCATATGACTTCAGAATATGGAAAGACTCTTGTCAGGAAACAATTAGATTTTTCAGAAATTTTCGTTTGTACAGATAATCTGTATTTTTAAGAACTTCTTAGGGCTTTCCTTTCAATATTCAATCCTTAGGAAAAAAATAGTAACAAAAAATTCCAACTAAGTATATTGATGAAATATGTCAAATGATGAACCTCAGAGGGTGAATGACTCAACTGATTAAATATTCATTGCACACCTATCTTATCTTGAGAGTTGATGCATGATGCACAAATGCAATTAGATAATGCACTTTTAGTTCATATGTGAAAATATCTCTCTTTTTATTTTTTTCCCTGAAAGTATCAAGTTGAAAATTCAATGACTAAGAGTTGTGTAATATATTTTTGAAAGCAGGAGTTTGGAATGGGAGACTGTTTAGTTAAATACAGTCTAGTGAAATCTTTTGAGTTTCTAAAAAGCATGCTAAGAGACTTAAAGATTTTCAACTTTCTCTTCTAAAAACGAGCTTTCCCCCCCGCCTCAGCTTGTCATTCACAGTTACAGACATTCTTGTTAGATATGGTTGTCTTTTCCTAGGTTTTCAAAAGTTCTCCAGAATTGCCCTTGGTTCTCTAAGAGTAGCACTGCAAAAGTCTGATAATCCAATTGTTTCAGTCAGTTACCCAGAACAGAGCTGCTGAGTGCTGAAAATCTAGCCTAAAAAAAGGCTAAAATCCCCTTAAATGATAAATTATTCTGCAGACTTCTTTGGAACCCAGTCTGGGCCCATGTAAGTGAATGACTACACTTTTCTGAGTGATGCCTTAGTAGCATTTATTATAAAATAATGATCTGATATTTTAAAAAGTGAAGTACTTAGGGATACTTGGTTCCCTCTCAGTATTGGGAAGTATTCAGGTGTAGGAATTGTATGGCATATTTAGTTCAAATTCCATGGGATACACAGTTACTTTTTGCATTTGGTAAATATTATGAACAAGTTTTTATTTTTAGAACTCAAAGCACTCTTAATTTAATACCCATGTTTCATTCACTTTCATCTTGAGTCTGAGCACTGACAAAAACACCCATGTTCATTAAAATTGACCTCAGGTTTGCCAGAAAGGTTCAAATATTTTATGTTTTGAATCGGGAAAGGGACATTAAAAGAAGATAATTTCTCTGACTACAATTATAAATGTGTCACACTACGCAGATTGTGCTTAGTTCAGTGTAGGTGGCAGGTTTATCTTGTGACATAATTTCTGCACTTCTCTTTCAATGTCTTTTTGATTTTTCAGAAACTAGGATTTCCAATTTCTGAAAATCATGAAGCCTATTAGATCCAAGGAATTTCTTCAAAATGAATGCTTGGGGATGTGTTAGTTATTAGAAATTGGGGTGGAGCTTCAGATACACCCATTCTTTAGTTTGTATGGATTCTTAGTGCTGCCTGCATAGAGTGTTCTGGTATTATTTTGAGTTTATTGAATTATTTAATTTTGCAATTTGTCATTATATAAAATAATGCAGGTTAATATTGGATGATGCAACCTGGGTGCTGGAAAAAATTTGGTTGCATCTTCTTCTCAGGCTTTCCTGCCTGTCCTTTTGGTTTTTTCATGTGGGAATATTCATAATGTATCCAGTGGTGTAATTTGCTGATTGCATGCAAATTGATGTGTTTGGTTTTTTTTTTTTTTTCTTAAAGGACAGGGTTTTTTCTTCTACTTATCCCTCTTCTCCTCCCTTTTGCTTTAAAACATCCACACCAGCTTTTTAATAACAGGAAAGGTAGAACAAGCCATAATCTTCCAAGTCTCTTGTGAAATGAATCACAGCTGAGCTACACAAGGACCTTAAAGAGAAGTCCAGTACCAGTTAATTCCAATTGTCTTGGCATTTAATACAGTGCCTGTGTGCATGGAGTGGTGTGCCGCTGTTTGTGTTCCACTCTTACAGGCAGCCACACCGTGACAAGTAGAAAATAGGATGAGGGGAATTGAATGCATTATTCCTTATGCTTGTTTGCAGTTCAGCCACACAGAGCACATGGCCTTCCCTGGCACTGAACGCCTTCAAAATGTGAATAATCCACTAAGGTCTGTTTGTCTGCCATTGTTTAAAGCATCTCCTTTACGAGGCAGTCATTTTAAGATTGTCAGGTCTGGTATCAGCTCAGCTGAAATTGCTCTTGTTGCTGAGTGCTATTTCTTCCTCTCTGCTGGACTCCAAGCCAGAGCCTCATGGCTGGCTGGTCAATTCCTCTGAGGTTGGAGAAACAAAACTTTAAGGAATTGAGTGTGCAGATGTTGCAAATTCTGCAATAGAAATGGTTTCAGAAAAACAACCTTAAAATACTTACTCATGGCATGTAACTATTGTAGAAATTGTTTTCATTGCATGAGTAGCTTTACATATTGGTTAAGTATTAAAATTACTCAACTTCTCCACCCCACTTTTTAAAAACTAGACAAAGGTGTTTATGAATCTTGTTCCCTTGTTTGATAAGCACTTTTCTCTGAGCTGAAGGAGACTGGATGGTATTCAAGGGTTTCATTCTTTACTGTCAACAGCTTCTGTGTATTAAGTCAAGTCTTTTGTGCTTGGAACAGATTCTTATCCAGCTTATGCTGCCATGTTCCATTATCTATGAAAATGAACTCCCTCCCTGCTTCATCATGCAATTCCTGTTACATTGGATGAGAGGGATGGGTGTATGTAAAGAAATCTGCTTTAGAGAAGTGCATTTCATTCAGCATAGATTGGCAGTTTGCTTAGCAGATGAGCAGCCAGCCTCATCTGTATTAAGGCAGCTTAATGATTGTGTAAGAGCACCCAAAGGTGTAGGAGGCAGTGTGGCACATGCCAGGATTGTTGGCACTGCAGGGAAATGTGATGAAAAGCAGGGGGAGGGAAGAGGGGAAACTTCTGAAACTGAATAATGCCCACAGCTGGATATGGGCTCTAGAACTGAAGGTGTTCCCATCATGTCAGATGCTTTCCCATGAAAACTGTGCACAAATGTAGGACAGTTCCTTTAATCCAATGCTACGGGGTATCTACATCCCTATGAGATAACGTAAACCTGGCTCCATCCACACACAGTCTTCAAGCAGTCTCCAGGGTTTACTTGCATACCTGTAGATCTTTAAACCTTTGTCTGGTTTACATTTTGTAAATGGCCATTTGCTTTAACTCGTGTTTTCATTTTGGTTGAGCCAAAAATTATTTTGAGGTAATGGTGCCTTCAGTGTGAGAGAATTGTTGATGAACCAAAGTAACATGTAAGGGAAAGCAGAAGATGGTAATTTGAAATGAGAAAATGTTAAAGAATATTTGAGGGAAGGCAGCCAGACATCTCTTAGGGGTGCAATACAAAAACTGAGGCATCACAAATTGAAACAATGAAAATTCCTATTTTAGATGGAGGAAACTAGATTGCACCATGAAACTACTGAAGAGATTAGTCAGAGAGTTTGTGGGATCTCTGTCCTTGGAGAGTTTTCAAATTCAGATGGGGAAGATTCTTAGTGATCTGTTCTTACTTGGAAGTTAATAATGTTTTGGACAGGAGGCTGCTCCAGGTGATCTGGTCCTGGCCAGCTTAAGTGACTCTGGAGTTCCCTGCAGCAACCATCCCTTTTCAGCAAATCTTCACTGCAACTTAGCCCGGGGCAAGCCTAGTCCTGATGTGCAGATGCATTTAGGATTAGTTTGCAAACAGTTCTGAGGATCTGGGAGATCTCTCTTATTTATGTTAATTTACTCACCATTCCTGAACAAAAGGTAAGAAAAGGAAGGTGGTATCCAGGTATGGCCTTCCTCTTTTCCACGGGGAGAGAATAGCATATCCTGACCTCTTTCTATGTCCTAACTGCTAGGTTCAGATTTTCTTTAAGTTGATAACATTTCACAAAGGCAAACTGCTTAGTGATGGTGTGGTTAGGAGGCACTCCCTGATTCTCAGTGCCCTTTCTTTCCTGCACACCCTTAGGCAGCTGAAAGCCAGCTCGATTTTTGTCTTTCAGAGCCTTGTCTGCTGAACAAGCCACATGCAGGTTGATTCAGGAGGATTAAATGACAAAAACTGAGAGAGCAGGAAAATCTCTAATATAATAAGGAAATATATTTTTCAGTTCCTGCTGATCTTTTTTATTACTCTTATTTCCAGTGCATTCACTCAGCCTGCTGCTCTATTTTTGACATTTTCAGTTTATCCATTAGCTGTGATTAAGATCATACTGCATTCATGGGGAATGATTTTGCTTGCCAAGAAGCTTTTCTGAGGTACTGCAGCTCTAACAAGGAGACACACCTCACTGTAGTCAAGGTTAATCTTCCCTAAAATGTTCATTTGGAAAAACCTGCATGTTTAATTCTAGGTCTTTCCTTGCTAATTAAATGGTAATTGTTATGTGTCTATACACATGCAATATAATTATTTAATTACTAGGAACATGATGCACTGAAAGATGTGCAGCACAAAGCATTTATGAGATGGTTGAGTTTTCCACAGGGTAAAAGGAAGAGTAATAATGGGTTATATATGATCCTCTCTCAGGTGACCAGTGAAGGAAAGAAGCCATATCAGGGTAAATTCAGATTGAGCATTATGAAAAGGTTCTTCACTGGGAGACTGGTCAGTCACTGGAATAAGCTCCCCACAGAAGTGCTCATGACACCAACATATCAGAGTTCAAGGAGTTTCTGGACAATGCTTTTAGTGATGTGGCTCAGTTTCAGGTAGTCCTGAGGTGATTCATATGGATCCCTTTCAATCTGAGAACTGAATCACAGAATACTGTGATTGTATGATAAAAAGAGATAGATAGAACAAAAGCGTAATAGGAAGAACCTTAAAAAGGGAATACATCACATATATGGAACAAAAAATGTGTTTGTAGTATGATTAATCACAGAATTACAGTGTGTGTCGAGTTGGAAGGGAACCACAAGGATCAGTGAGCCCAGCTCCTGGCCTTGCACAGAACCATCAACAAGAATTCTAACAGACTCCAATTATCAAATGAATATAGAAAAACCTCATTAATAACATTGTCAAAACTGTCACACAAGGAGCTCACTTCCTCTGTGCCTTTTCTCTTGTGCCATGTTCTACCTGCCCTTCAGGTGTTGGCAGCCTCAACTTGTCCCCAGCAGAGCAGAAGGGGGGCCGTAACAGGTCTTGTGGCCCCTTAAGGTCTTCACCAGAAGCTGTTTGATGATTTTTGCCTCTTCAGCCTTGAGTCTGGATTTGTTTTCATATGTTCCTGATCATAATTTTCTTCCTTTTCCTTGGTCTTCTGCTCAAGTTAGGAAGCTGCACTCTCAGGTTGAACTGAGATAAAAGGCTTTTGTTTTTATGCAGGGACTACCAGACTTGGTCAGACCCGTACCACATATTATTGCATTTGCAGAATTTAAGGTAAAACAGACTAGGGAATTACCACTTGACAGCTGCTAAGACCTGCTAAAGCCAGCTGTGGCCAAGGCAATCCCAGGCAACTGCAGAGACCATGCACTATCAAATTAATGTAAAAAACCATGGCTTTTTATTTTTATGGCAAAAATTGTGTTTCCCTCTGCTGTAAGGGAGAGGACAGTGGTTTTACAGGTGGCCATATGCTCTTGTGCAGTGAAGGCTCATTTATTACTCCTTGTGGAGAAAGGAGAACATGAATACACTTCTCCCTGAGCAGAATATTACAGATATGCACATGTGACAGCCCAAGCTGCACTACTTCAGCACAACAGACACCTGAGAGGTGGTATGCAATACTCTTGGTGCCACAAAATGCCTTCTGCCAACTTTAGTGAGTCTGGTGAACATGGGTAAAAAAAGAGTAGAATCTTTATTATGGAGACTTAAAATTCTTAATTAGGCTGCTTTCTGAACTTGAAATTGTTTGTTTTCCTACTCCTGCCACTGCTCACAGCTTGTGTGCTCTGAGTGGAAAGAGAGAACACCGAGGTTGTCTGAGCTCTTGTACTAATCTAGAATAGCCAAATGTATTATGGCATTTGCTGTCTCTTGGACAAAAAATTTGGTCATCACTTACCTGGGACTGTGACTGTGATGAAAGATGCCCTGATTGGGTAAAAGTATTTCTTAAGCTGGTGGTGACAGACAGTATTGTGACACAAGAGTGTTTGCTCTTATCTCTGCTTTGCCCTGGCAAAGTGCTGCTATTCCACTGGCACTGAGGAAAGCCTCCTGCTTCTTCTGAAACAGAGTAATTCTTTGTCATTTTTTGTAAGATCTTGGATCATCATAGTCACAAACACAATCCACAAGATCATGTGTCTGTTATCTGCATATATTGATTATGTCCTAAACTCACAGGCATCTGATTTGAGGAGCTCGAACTCACATCTGCTATCAAATGGGTAATGAATGATAGCTGACTAAGCTGAAACCATCAGATCTTCTACCAGGCACTTTCAAGATAGACTAATGGGTTTTCTGCTGTCATGAAGGACATATTCAAGAACTTATTTTCTAGGGATGTAGCTGAACTTCAGCTGCCTGTTGATTTCAGAATGCAACTGCCCTCCTCTGCTGTTTCTGTTTGTCTTTTTTGGGGGGGAGCAGGAAATAAATGAACATTTTGTACATTATAGAGGTCTTCCATCAAATAAAAAAAAATTAGCAAGACTTTCTAGCTATATGTTTTTTTTATTCAATACTGATTATTATCTCTTGTGTTATGAATTTAAATACGTTATGTAAACATTGAAAGCATATAAAGCATGCAAGGCAAATCAGGTGAGTATGAAAGTTAGAGTTACCTTCAACCCTGCTATTTCTCTGTAACTCTATATCTTTGCCTTCTTCTCCAGGGTAATTTCTATATTCTTTGCAAAAAGATAAAATTTTTAATATACTGCACAAAGATCAGATTCATGCTGTTATATTTGGCAGTAAATATTTCTGTCATTTGCAGTAATTTCTTTATAAGTGTCTAGGTAAATTGCTGAGTTCATTGGCTCTTAAACTAACAAAATAAGCACACAACAATAGTGCAAATTGTCCTGGTACAACATGCTAATGTGCCTCCAGAAAGAGTGGCGTGGGGATTTAACATTAAGCTAAATTCATTCTTTGTTATCCTCTGTCACCAAGAGGAGTAAAAATGATGTGGGAAATGTGGCAGTTAAATTAGGAAAGAATAGTAGCTAATGCTTTTTTATACCCGGAGGCTGTAGCACTGGATGAAGGGGAACGGTTTGAAGGAGGAAATAATGAGAGGAAATTATTAAGCAAAGTTTAGATTGGATATCAGGGAACTCATCGAGACAGTGAAATCTGTTACAACCTGGAATCATCTCCCAAAGGAAGATGCTGAAACTTAATTGCTTTGGACATTTTTAACAAGTCTTGTCAAGCTGCATGGAAGAAATGCAGAGAACAATCCTGGGCCTGCAGAGGGATACAGTAGGTGATGTGCTTGGCCTTGCCACTTCTTTTTGTTCTGATTTTTTAACTGTCACCAGGAGTGACAGTGATTGCTGTATCAGTTTTTATTGTGGGTGGGGGCCTGCTGTTTAAGTGCTCAGTGGCATTTCTGCATCCATCCGAACTTGCCTTCGGGTGTGGAAGTTCAGAAGGAATAAGCTAATGCAGTGTTTGGGCTGATAGGGTAAAACCAGCACTCAGTTCACTTGGATAGCAAAATTTCTTGTAGGTGACCACAGGAGTGGCCAGGGAGAAATGTTCACTGAACTGCATGAAGTGGAAAGTAGTTGGGTGCAAGGTGTGGGAGGTCTCTGCTGTTTGCTTGTGAGACAAGAGTTTGAGCTGGGAGCTTTGGAGAGAAGGAGGAGGGGAGGATGTCCTCATTTGCCCTGAGGTCCAGTTGGAAGCCTGATCCCAAGTGCATTATAGCTTTTCTCTTTGCAGCAGGCAACATTAGTGCAGGAAGGCAATACATGACAACTGTTCTATGGGACTGTTTAGTGAAATTAATAAACACATAGTTGTTAAAGTTTAATTATGCCCTCCTCCTATACCAATCCAGAAAGATATTCAGGATATAGGGCTATAAACACTATGAAAGTAGGAGAACTGCATAATTAAAGTATTTCATATTAGTTGCAGTGCGGATTTTTTTGCACAGTCACATTTAAATCCTATTAACTGAAATACAGGGTAAACTCATTTGTATTAATGTATGCCACTGTGTAGGCACATGAATGTGCCAGACAACAGGTATTAAGAACATTGGAACTTCTTGTGGAAATATGTGACATAAACATCCAAAAAGTCAAAGAGCAGGGACCCCAAACCTAGAGAAAACCAGTTGTTTTTCCGGGAAATGAACCCGCTGGGATTTCAGTAACAAACAGTCCCGGTCTTCAATGGATCTGTGACTAGAGCTCATTTCTTCTCTAGGCTGTATATTTCTTTGACTAAAAGGTCAGTGTTTCTTCTGTTTGTTTCCTGGTGAAGACAGAATTTTTGATGAAAACACATGTGGAAAGTGTAGGGAAAGAAGAAGGAGCTGGATCTAAATGTGAAATATCACAAACCACTAGGAATGAGGCGCCCCAGTGTGTAATTCACCTGCAGATAGGATGGACAGACAAACTAAAATGCATTTGTACTCACTGCCTACTGTTCTTGTAGCATTTCACTGATGCAAGTCTGCCTGGAGCCCTCCTCTGTGTTCACCCATCTCTGTTCCAGGCAGGGTGGTGGCCTGGGAGGTGCATGGCAGATGTGCAGCATCCCCCTGTCAGGTGCAGCCAGGGGCTGCTGTCATTTGTCTGCCCAGCACGTGCTGCAGGTGAAGAGCCTGTTTGCACACCTCTGCTGAAGGGTTGCCCACAGTATTCCATAGCAGGAAGGATTTACCTGCCACCCCATGCTCTTGTCACTGCTGTCTGTTTGGGAGATTCATTTGCAGTCTCTGGTTCTACAGGTACCATGAGGGGTCTTTGGATGGGACCCCATGATTTTATTATGTGTTCGTAAAGCATCTTGCATGATGGGTGTCCAGTTCCATTTTGGGACCAAGGGAGAGCACTGCATTTCCAGGCATGCTTGTTATGGTTACCTGTTGTAAACCAAAGCTTTTCTCACTCTGTGCAGAGGGAGAGATGTTTCTCCTTGTCTTGCATGGGAGCAGGGTTTACTCCAACCCTGCCCGTGTTTTCACCAGATGCACTACTGCAATTTTACCCTTTTGAAGTGATGCAGTTATAATGCTCAGCCATTTTCTGAGTTTAACATCTGTTGTAAACACCTACACACTGACCTGTGGAAAAATTTAGATGTGTCATGGGTCAGATAGATTTCAAAGAGCTCGTAGAAATGGTGACAGAAGGGTGGCAGTGGGTGATAATAATACATTGAGTAAATTACAACGATCAATTTTAATTAAAAGAGACTAAGATGCATCTCCAGAGGGATAAAATGTTACTCAGAAAATGTGGCAATAAATGTAAATATCTTGCTGTGCTCCTGCCTTTGCTTTTGGAGAGGGTGAAGGGGGTGACACACTTCAAAGATTCTGCATCAATTCAGCTGCATTATTAGAGATGTGCTTAGCAAAGAAATATTGATCCTAACAGCACAGTGAATTTAAGATAAGATCTGACAGTATTAACAAGAATAAAGCTTGATGGTCTGTTCTATCCTATAAAATAGCATTTCAGGGTATTAAAAAAATAAAATAAATTTACATTTCATCATGTGAAAAATCCAGATGTAGTCCATGACATACAAGTAGTGGTTTTTTTTTTAATCCTACCTATAAATGACTAATTTCAAGGGAATTATTTTGAATTTGCAGGGTGTGGCTTTTATTCCATATTGCTGTGGAGCATTTTTCCTTATTTAACAAACAACCATAGTCGTAGATTATGTAAGGGAGCTTTTTATTAAGATTCAGCCACAACTGTGCAGCCATGGCAAGTTATTTAACTATATATATATTTAAATATATATGTTTCTTATGCAACTGCTTGAAATCAGGCACACATCTCAGATTCAGGGTATGGGGGTCTTACCTTCTCAAATGGCATGAACTCCAGGGGTAGTTTTGGCTATCAGTACAGAGCAACTCTTGATCTTTTGTTTTTTTTTCTTTTTCAGCATGGGCTGTGTTGACTTGAAGCTTTGAAATGGAGATTTGTTTCCAATCTGGAATAGCATCTCACTCCTGTGACTGTTGTGTCCTGCTGAAAGCATGGCACCTCTGGCCTGCTGCTCCCATGGGACTCTCTGCTAATACCTTTTTAGACCTTCGGGTGTTTGGAACCAGCTGGTCTTTAAGGTCCTTTCCAATCCATGCCATTCTATGATTCTGTAATTAGAGATGTTTCTTATCTGGCCACAGAAATGTGATATTTAATTAGTTTTGAGAGCTGTCCTAGGCAGATTGCCAGAAAGAGCTGTGCATCATTTGGCTTTTATCAGGTTTCTGTTATTAGAATTGTTATTAGAATTGTCTTAACAGAGAAGTTGAATGCTTGCATTCTGGAAACCTTCACAGCAAGAGAAAGTAGAAGCAAGGTCTCATAAACAAACAGACAAACAGTAATGTTTTATTGACTACTTTCAACTAAAGAGGAACTTGATATTGCATGCTGAGTCCTGCTGAAATATGGACCCTCTGGAACGTTTGAAACAAGAGATAGTCTCTAAATAGCAAAGGCTATTTATTGCTCAGAGTCTGTGGTCAGCTGAGACAAAAGCAGAGGTCAGATTAATGACATCAGACATAGTGGTAAATGGTTTCAATTCCATGGAAAGCTTCCTAAGAAATGAGTCGACAGAGGAACAGAGAATCTGAGAAAATTTAAACTCTAATTCTAAAAGACAAGCTTCTTAAAATATATATTCTGTGGGACAGTTAAGAGTAACTAAATTGTATAATTCTTTTATTTGCCAATTTGATGGCTTACAAAACACCTTAATTAGCATGAATCTATCTAAGATATTAATACACATTTTTACCTGGTTTAGGAAAATTACAATTAGCAATTCTTTCCTCCAAAATGTGCAAGAACTCTGTTTTAAAGATAGAAAAGTAATGCACTTAGCTACTAATAATGATTAAGATTTTGAGGCCATGCTAATTGAATATTTGGGGGATCATTACTCTTGTAACTAACTTTTGCTTATGATGGTATTATCCCAAGAACTAACTTGCAAACTTATAATTTATTATGTGAGACCTAGAAAAGAGATCTTTTTTAAGTGTTTGATTTTTCTTTACTATTCATGGCTTCTGTTTTGTGTGATATATAATTAATTATTCTGTTGAATCTACAGAAGCCAGATACTGTGTCTGTGGCTTTAGAGACGAGACATAAACTTCCAAATTACACTTTATGGCCCAGTGTCCAAATCTAATTTTAGCCTGTCTGCAGTTGCAGTGAGCAGTTTGAGTAGCTGCTGGTTGCTGCCAGTCAGAGTTCTCTAAAAAACTGATGACATCAAGGCCTGCAGTTCAATTCCCTGTTTCCAAACCATTTTCTGATTTGTCTGTATGTCATAGTTACTTGCTGTGGAGTGCAGAGAAGGAATGGGGAGGAGATGGCTGAGATGCTGACAGCATTAATGTGATGATTTAGTCAAACAACTGGGTTTAGGGCAGAAAACTTTCTTGCCTCAGTTTTGTTGTTGGGGGAGTAAAAATAGTGTCCAAATGGGAATGGGAAGCTCATGTAGCTTGACTTGAATTTTCACAGGCAACAGACTCTGATACAACGATATATTCTGAGTTTGTGGAAGAAGTAAAAGGCAAGGGATGTGAATAATAATATATGTTTGGTTTTTTTTTTTCTGTAATTGAAGAACTAGTGAAGCAGCATCCCCAAGAGGCCCCTTTGGAACTCCATTTGTATTGCAAGGGAACCTGAGAGTCTCTGGCAACATATGGCTGATGTTCCAGTTGATCTCCCAGCCTGGTACTCTGCTTTTAAATCTCCCCTGTAATAAACTTGCTTCAGTCTGATCTGAAGAATCCAAGGTTATTTCCCCTTTTCGGAGGGGGAAAACTCATGGACACTGGTCATGGCAGTAAGGTTATCTCCGAGTAGTTATGCCTGAAAATTTACCAAACATTTCCTAACAACATCTTCTCAAAGCTGAGGCTACCAGGTGCCAAATTAGTGTGGAGTACCTTTGCAAATGAAAGCAGGGCTTCTGGCAACTGTTCAATATTGAGCTGTTTTCTTCACTAAGAATATTTTACTTGCAATTGGTTAACTGACTTGCAATACTTTGTGATGAGCACAGGTGCCCAAGACTTCACTAAAATGTGCTCTAAGGACAAAAATTACTTAAATACTGGTTCTGTGAAGATCAGGTAAATTGTTAAATATTAGGGATGTCTTTGATTTTGTGTAGACTGTCCATATGCTCTTGACTGCTGAAATGACAACCCATATACAAACTTAAATGCCTGGCTTTGGAGTTCTACCCTTCATCTTTAAAATAAGGTGGGAGTGGTAAGAGATGCATGAGGATGTAGAAGCAATTATGAATCATGTGATATTTTGGATTGCTCCTGAAGCCAATTTCAGGGCATAGCTATTTTTAAAAGAAAATGAGCATCCCACTGTGTGTTAAGATGTTTTTTAGGGAAACCTGATGCTCAAGAAATGAAGCTGGTACTATCTTATTGGAAAAATATGGTGATTATGTATGCAATTTTCAACATACTGTCGGTTCTGGAGCCTTCCCATATGGTTGCTTTTATCTTGGTCATCCCTGGCTGACTTTTTGTCTTTACTGCCTTTCCATCTTTGAAAATTCATCTTATTTTTCTGTTATTTGATACATTAACTATTTACTTTTGCATCTTTCAAGTATCTCTTCCCCACCTGCCTTGCTGTTTGCTTGTGCAGGGGGGAAAGGGTGGTTTCCAGCTACCTTGAACGTGGGATTAACTCATGGGATAACTTCTTGCTTCCCTGCTGCAACACAGAAAAAATAAGTGTTCCTGTCTCTGGCAGTCTGGCAGAATGACTCACAAGCAGAAGAGACATATTTCCAAAGCCAAATAATGTGTATAAGAGACGATTTTAAATGCTGGGGCGTTTAATTCTCCAGTTTATGTACTGCCAGTCTGATTTGAATGAGATTTATATTCTCTAAAGGAGGGATTGCAACCCAAACAAAAAAAACAGTAGCCAATGGTAAACATTGAAAACAGTGGGAACCTTTCCAATGCCTTTGCTAGACATTGGATCTGGTCTTGGTAACATGAAAACTAAGAGGTAGAGGCTTTTAGCCAGTAACTCTTCTATAACTTTCTATAACACAAAATGACCTGAAAGTGAGCGATTCTGCACCTGTGTGAAAAGAAATGATAAATCAAAATATTCTACCCAAACACAGAATGGATTTATAAAATTAGAAGTCAAAGAATCACCTAGATTAGAAATACTTTTTACACATCTTTTAAATACCTCCAGGGATGGTGACTCTGCCACTTCCCTGGTCAACCCAATTCAAGGCTTGACAACCCTTTCTGTGAAAAGCTTCTACCCTCCAGCAGATCAACACTCTCACCCAACTTGGTGTTGTCTGTGAACTTGCTGAGGGTGTGGTTGATTCCCTTATCCAGGTAATTAATAAAAATATTAAATACTACCTGTTCTAATACTAAACCCTGAGGAACCCCACTAATGACTGGCCTCCAGTGGAATTAAAGTCCTCTCAGCACCACTCTCTGGGCCTGGCTGTCCATTCAGTTTTTTACTCAAATAGTTCTATCTGTTGAAATCCAAGAATCACTTGTAGAAAAGATTGTGTAGGAATACACAGGAATATCCCAATGTAAATATTTATTCACTGCAGCAAATATGGAAATGAATGCACAGATTACTGCATTGCTGCCCTAATTTTAATTTTTCATAAGATTAATTATGTTTTAAGTTTCTCATCGCAGCTCTACATTTCTAGGCATAACTTAAAGTATTAAACACTAAAAATCCCATTGCTGTTATTGTAATGCATTCTTTTCACTTTTTGCTGACATCATGGCAGCAAAACTTTGTCTTTCTGCTGTGTTCTTTGCAGAGCTTCCTGTCAAACAGCAAAAAGATCCTTATTTCAAAAATGCTGCCTTTTTCATGTAGTACAGGCCTTGGCAGTGACACCCAAAGTAGCTTCATTTTAGAGATGAGAGAGGCCTAATATTGCAATGGCATCTGGTTCCTACCAAAGGCCAGCTGAAGACAAACGATCCTACCCATTCAAAATCTCCCAGCTGACCTTTTTTTCTGGCTGTGTGTCCTTTGGAAGCACTAAGAGCACATGACATCCATGCACATGTGACAAATGGAGAATTGCATTTCACAGAGATAAGATCAGAATCACAGAATATTTTGAGTCGGAAGGGACTTACAAGGATCACTGAGTCCAATGAGGTTAAAATGAAAAGTGATACACGCATTTGCCTCAATTCAAAGGCAAATTGAAGTTCAGGAATATGCAAGGGTGTGTGGGAAATAAGAAAGCATCCAAAAGAGGGCAATGAAGATGGTGAATAGTCTTGAGGGGAAGCCATGTGAGGAGTGGCTGAGGTCACTTGGTCTCTGCAGCCTGGAAAAGAGGAGACTGAGGGGAAACCTCATTGCAATTACAACCTCCTCATGGGGGAAAGCAGAGAGGTAGGGCAGGCACTGATCTCTTCTCTCTGGTGACCAGGGACAGGACATGAGGGAACGGCCTGGAGCTGTGTCAGGGGAGGTTTAGGCTGGATATTAGAAAAAAGTTTTTCACCCAGAGAATGATTTGACACTGGAACAGGCTCCCCGGGGCAGTGGTCACAGCAGCAAGCCTGACAGAGCTCAAGAGTTGTTTGGACAATGCTCTCAGGCACGCAGTGTGACCCTTGGAGATGGTTGCAGGAGTTGGACTCAATGTTCCTTGTGGGTCCCTTCCAACTCAGTGTATTCTGTGTGTGATTCTGTGAAATTGATTCCACGTATGAATACTGCTGGCAGGGGAGAGGGGAGGTAATAAGCTGCAGGAGGAGGCAGATATTGTTAGTTGCACCAAGATGGAATATCATTGCGTGGTGAATTACCCTTAGCTGCAGGAATTTCTTAGACTTCATTTATATCCTTTTATAATACTTATTATTAATCAGAACCCCAAACCACCCCCACCCCACCCAACCCCCGCCTCGTGTCTTTATCCTAATTGAAGAGTTAGGGGAGCATTTCTGGGGAGTGGACTAGATGATCTTCAGAGGTTTCTTCCAAACCAAACCATTATGGGATTCTATGAAGCAGATTGATACCCTGTCCATTTGTACCTTTCTAGACAAGAGGTCTCTCTCTGCTCCCATGGTTGTCCTTTATTCTCTTGCAGCTGAGCTGTGTTTCTATAATCTGCAAGACCCCAGGGGGAGGAGGTGCTCCAAAGAGACTGTTGTGGTTTGACTCTGGCCCAAATGCCAGGCACCACAAGAGCCGTTCGCTCACCCTCCTCTATCACAGTTGGACAGAGGAGGGAGAAAGAAAAAAACTAACAAATGTTTCATAAGTGAGATAAGGACCAGGAGAAACGCTTCAAGGGCAAGGCAGGCTCAACTTCAGTTGCAAAAGTGAATTTATTACTAACACAATCAGAGGAGGATAATGAGAAATAAAATAAGCCCTTAAAACACCTTCTTCCCCCCAGCCCCTCCCTCCTTCCCAGCGCAGGCAGATGGAGCAGGGGGCTTTGGTCAGTCCAT